>CAUYQV010019436.1:0-19592 GCA_963574575.1 Galagoides demidoff | reverse complement strand
ATGTAAAAGGCAAGAGGTGAGGTTTATTCAAACCTGGGTTTGGTCTCTCCTGGTGCACACACCAAGGTAGAGCCTTGAACCCGATGGAGAAAGTTTTTATGGGGTACAGAAAGCAAGAGGGGCAGGGTCGGGTACGGGTACACTTTTGACTGGTGGTTAGTGATTTCACTAGGGGTATAGGTGAGGGGTGGGGGATTTTCTTAACCAGGTGCCCCATTGTTCTCTAACAGTCACTGTGACTTGAACCAAGCTTGCTTTCTACCATAACCTCCTTTACCTCTTCCCCTTATAATTTTCCTGGTAAGCAGAGGATATGAGATGAGCTTTGAACGATACTCTGCCATTTCCTCAGACTACCAACACTTGCATAAATCTTCTTTCCTCCATCAACACACTTCTTGTACCTGTTTCTCTGGTGGTGGCAACTGAACCTGCATTCAGCAACACTCCTAACTGGCCTTTTTTAAAAAAAATGTTTTTTTTTTACATTCCAGCCCTTCTCCCATCTGTTCTACACAGCAGATGGAGTTTTTTTGTTTTCCAAAATGCCAGCCAGCAGAACCATTTTACTGCTGAAAGCTCTTGCATAGCTCAAACAAATCCAACACTCATTGCATCCCTTCCCCCACTGAGCAGCAGGAGCAGCAGGAAGTGTGAGGAAGACCGACCCTGCCCCAGCTCATGTGATGAGCTCTGATTGGCTGACCCCTGTCCACCTGCCTGATGGGTGCATGAGCTAAATTGGTCCTATCAGAATGAAACCCAGGAATTTTTTGAGAGATTGTTGGAGGAATTGAAAACTCTCTCTTTCTTTTCATGACATGGTTCTTCGAAGTGAGTCCTGGAACTTCTTTTACTTTCCTGTTTTATTACCAGGAAAGAATCCAGCTCAAGGATGAAGCCAACCCATGGAGAGGGCGACAGAGCTGAAAGAATTATGCCAAAATGGAGTCAAAGCCCTCATCAAGCCATTCTCCAATCTCAGTATCACTGGAATTTTTCCAGTTAGCTGAGGCAGTAAATTCTCTTTACTATTTAAAATATTTTTTTTGTTTCTTTAAAGAACAAATTCATTCTGCTTACTTTATATATATCTGAAGTTGTTTTATTTATTGATTGATTGAGGCAGAGTCTCATTCTGTTGCCCACTACAGTGCCATGACATATCCTAGCTCACAGCAACCTCAAACTCCTGGGCTCAAGCAATTCACCTATCTCAGCCTCCCAAGTAGCTGGGACTACAGGCCCCTGCCACATCACCCAGCTAGTATTTCTATTTTTAGTAGAGATGGGGCTCTCACTGTTGCTCAAGCTGGTCTGGAAATCCTACCTCCTCGGCCTCCCAGATTGCTGGGATTTCATGTGTGAGCCGCCATACCCAGCTTGAAGCTGTTCTAAACACTTTACATATTTAATTCATTTAAACTTATAACATCCCAAAGTTGCAGATGCTGGCATGGATGTGGAGAGAGGGGAACACTTTTACACTGCTGGTGGGACTGCACACTAATTTCAGCCATAAAACGATGGTGACTTCACATCTTTTGTATTGACCTGGATGGAGTTGAAACACATTCTTCTCAGTAAAGTATCACAAGAATGGAAAAGCAAATACACAATGTACTCAATACTACTATGTAGCCAGTAGATCATCTAATTCATGCCCACATAGGGGAAAAACCAATTTCAATTCAAGTTGGTCGTAGGGGGAATGAGGGAAGGGAAGAGGGATTGGTCTGCTCCCACAGAATGGGCACAATGTGGGAGTGGATGGCACCTACAGGACATCATTACGACAGGGATTCCACCCCACAAATTCAAATATTGTGATTTAGTTGTTTGTACTCCCACATTAACCTGAAATTTAAAAAGCAAATAAATGAACCTCTAACAACCCTGTGAGGTAGGTCCCTTTTTTATCCATAGGGGATAAGGAAGCTGAAATAGAGGGATAGTAACTTGTCCACAGCGACATCTGGCATATGTTAGAGCTGGGTTCTGAACCTGGTCACTCTGGCCACTGAGCTCCTGCTCTGCACTATCACAGTGCCTTAAATGGACACTGCAGAGGCAGATCCTGACTCAGGGGCTTGATACAAGTGACTCATTGGGGAACAATCTTAAGAAATGATGGTAGGGGAGTATAAAACCCCATTACCTGTGGGTTTGTCATAGATGGTTTCAATCAGTTTAAGAAATGTGCTGCCAGCTTGGCGCCTGTGGCTCAAGTAGCTAAGGCGCCAGCCACATACACCTAAGGTGGCAGGTTCAAATCCAGCCCAGGGCCACCAAACAACAATGATGGCTGCAAACCAAAAAATAGCCAGGCATTGTGGCGGGCACCTGTGGTCCCAGCAACTTGGGAGGCTGAGGCAGGAGACTCGCTTGAGCTCAGGAGTTGGAGGTTGCTGTGAGCTGTGATGCCACAGCACTCTACCCAGGGGGACAGATTGAGGCTCTGCCTCAAAAAAAAAAAAGAAATGTGCCACCTATGCCTATTTTCTTCAGAGTCCAGATGTGCTAACCACTGAGCTTTGGTGCCCAGCAGGCTATACAGCACTTATTTTAAAAAAAAAATTTTAAACTTCACATTTTAGGTCTACAGAAACATTGCAGGGGTAATTAATACAGAGAGTTCCTGTGTGCCCTTTATTCACATTTCTCCGCAGGTAATGTATCAATCTGGTACATCTGTCACAACCAGGAAGCCAAAACTGATATCCTGTTATTGATATAGGACTTGATTCAGATTTTACTAGTGTTCCCCTAACGCCCTTTCTCTAGTCCAGGACCTGCTGAGGACACCACACTACATTCAGTTGTCAAGACTTCTGAGCTTCCTCTGGTCTTGACATCTTCTTTAGAAAATTTCCTGGCTCGGCGCCTGTGGCTCAATCGGCTAAGGCGCCAGCCACATACCCCTAAGGTGGCGGGTTCGAATCCCCAGCCCGGGCCTGCCCAACAACAATGAGGGCTGCAACCAAAAAATGGCCGGGCATTGTGGCGGGTGCCTATGGTCCCAGCTACTTGGGAGGCAGAGGCAGGAGACTCGCTTGAGCTCAGGAGTTGGAGGTTGCTATGAGCTGTGATGCCATGGCACTCTACCCAGGGGGATAGCTTGAGTCTCCATCTCAAAAAAAAAAAAAAGAAAAAAAAGAAAATTTCCTATCTTTGGTGACCTGGACAGGTTTGGTTGTTTTGTAGCAGGTCTCTCCATTTGGGTTTGTGTTTTTCCTCATGTTTAGACCAGGGTTATGGTGTTTTAGGACGAAGGCCACAAGACAAAGGGCCATTCTTCAGACATCATATTAAGGGCACATGATCTCAAGATGACTCACCACTGTTGCTGTTGGCTGTGGTCACCTGGCAGAGACACATTTCTCTGCTGTGAAGCTACATCCCACTTTTTTTGTTTAATTAAATGATAGCTGTGTAGATTAATGCAATCATGCGGTACATCCCACTTTTTTTTTCTCCCCACAACTTGTTCATACTCCACTCTATTCTTTTAAATAGACTGTTTCTTGTTTTGTGTTTGTTTGCTATTTCTTCATTATTTGATTTTGGTTATGGATTGTCAGCCAGAATAAACTGTCAGTGTTGCCCTCCTGGTCTTTGTCGATTGGGTCTGAGCTGGAATGCTCCTACAGTCCTTATCCAGGCCACCTAAATCTCAACCAGAGCCTGGTCCTTTCTTGTGTCTGCACCTGGCCTGGGAGTGCTCACTGCATCCCATCCTCCCTAGTGTGTGCAGCAGCTGTTCAGAGAGCCCTTATTCCCTCACACAGTTCTCTCCTCTTCTTTCTTCCCAGTCTTTTTGGTTCATCTGCTGCCTTCCCCGTCTGCTGTCCCTGCGGCACATGGCCAATGATATTCTATGATAATAACAGTTGCTTCCTGAGTCACTGATTAAGCCTGAGGGGAGCAAAACAAAGACAAGCCTTGGCTCTGGCACCTCAGGGAACTGCCAGATAGTCCAGAAGCACAGACACAGCTTTCATGAGCAGAGTCTGTCTTGACCCTTGGCACCAGCAAGTCACGCTGCAACAGCGGGCAGCACCCAGCTACCCACACTGGGGATGGGGCTGCTGGCAGGGACACCACCACGAAGCTTTCTTACTGAAAAAGAGCAGTGTTTTCTTCACTGAGCACTCCCACAGGTGCTGTGAATTCTTTTTGAGCTCTAAAAGAAGTTGATGCTGTTGGGAGTTTGCTGCCCAATGCTCGCTCCAGTGCAGCAGGTAACGCTCCGAGCGCCTTCTGTCCCATTTTCTGTCACCGTTTTGCTCTCTTCCTCTGCTTTTTCAAGTTTTTCTTTGTTATTAGTCAGTTGCTTTGCTTCCAGTTGCTTTCTCTTGTGAACAGCACTACCTACATCTGCAGAGAAATTGCCCGTTCCCCCACCCCCCATGATCTCCACGTATCCCAAATGGAGAAGTTCCAGGACAAAGGAGAGTTGTGCAGCTCTTGTTAATTATTACCAGTCACTCCAGAAAGAGCCACCTGGGTTCCCATCCTACACCCCCAGACAATCTTTTTCTTTTCTGTCTGCTGGGAAAAACTATATTTTTAATTTTTCTCATGGCTATTCTGTTTTTGTCTGGTACGTGCCAAGCGCCTTCACCTCCTATTCCTTAATGCAGCTCTTTAAAGTGAGTGCTTTTGGTCTGGCCGTGTACACACCAAAGGTCCTGGGTGCTTCCTCAGGGTGAGCTGGCCCTCCCCACAGATGGGGATTCTGATGGCCAGATGGCCTGGAGGCACAAGGAAAGACTGTAGGTAGAACACAGCTATGGAGCATCCTTTTGTTTCATACCTCCCATTTTGTTAAAGCAAAGACAAGCAAATAATTCATGTCACTATTTTGAGAATACTAACCACCCACAAAATAAGAAAAGATGTCAGATGGAGAAGTCCTCCAAGAAGGCAGGCAATGACCGCTCTGACCCTATTGTATTTACAACGCCCAACATAGGGCCACACATGAAGGAGTCTTCACGCTAAGGAAGGCGACACACCCTTGCAGACCTTATGTTGGACCTCGTCTGACACAGTGATTTTCCTGCTTTACTCCAATGTTAGAAGACGTCTGACGCCTTTTTTTTTTTTTTTTTGGTTGCGTTTGTTTCCGGCTCTGCTGTTACAGCCTGGTGCGTTTCCTCATGTAGTACAGACTCTAGCCAACAGATGGCGCAGGTTGGACTCTTTCTTGGCTGGCCAAGTGATTGTTTATTTAATTTTTTTTTTTTTTTTTATTAAATCTTAACTGTATACATTTGTGGGGTACAATGTGATAATTTGATATACAATGTGGAATGCTTACATTAAACCTATTAACATGACCATCACCTCACTTGCTTATTTTGTGTGGTAGGACATTTATAATTCACTCTTAGTTATTTTGAAGTGTACCCTTGCATTGTACACATCAGGCAAGACCCCACCAAATGCCCTCCCCCCACCCTCTTGCTAGACTATATTTGTGTTTGTCATTGGTATGAATGTGTAAGTGCTTATTGGTTTCATAATCGTATTGAGTACATTGGATATTTTTCCCCCTTTCTAAGAAGGATATGTTCCAACTCCATCCACGTAAACATAAAAGATGTAAAGTCTCCATCTTTTTTAATGGCTGAATAGTATTCTGTGGTATACATATACCACAACTGATTAATCCATTCATGGATTGATGCATTTGGGTTGCTTCCACAACTTGGCAATTATGAACTGGAATAAACATTCAGGTGCAAATGTCTTTGTGGTAAAATAATTTTTGTTCTTCTAGGTAAATGCCTAGTAATGGAATTGCATGATCAAATGGAAGGTCAACTTTTAATTCCTTAAGGATTCTCTATCCTTCTTTCCATAAAGGCTGTATTAGTTTGCAATCCCACCAGCAGTGTAGAAGAGTTCCCTTCTCCCTACATCCATGCCAGCATCTGCAGTTTGGGGATTTTGTGATGTGGGCTAATCTTACTGGAGTTAGGTAATACTCTCAAAGTGGTTTTGATTTGCATTTCTCTGATGATTAAAGACGATGAACATTTTTTCATGTGTTTGTTAGCCATTCATCTGTCAACTTCAGAGAAATTTCTGATGAGGTCTCTTGCCCACAAAGAAATGGGGTTGTTTGTTCTTTTCTTATTGATTAATTTGAGTTCTCTATAAATTCTAGTTATCAGATCTTTGTCAGAATCATAACTTGCAAAAATCTTCTCCCATTCTGAAGGCTGTCTGTTTGCTTTATTTGTAGTGCTTTTAGCTGTGCAGAAGCTTTTTAGTTTGATCAAATCCCAGTAATTTATTTTTGGTGTTGCTTTAATTAGGGGGATCTTCCTCATAAAATATTCACCCAGTCCAATATCTTCAAACGTTTTCCGTGTACTCTCTTTAGTATTTTTATAGTTTCATATCTTAAATTTAAGTCTTTTATCCAGTGAGAATCCATATTTTTGTTAGTGGTGAAAGGTATATGTCCATTTTCAGTCTTCTACAGGTTGCTAGTTAGTTCTCTCAGCACCATTTGTTAAACAGGAATTCTTTTCCCCAGTGAATGCTTTTGTTAGACTTATCAAAGATCAAATGATGAGGCTTGGCACCTGTAGCACAGTGGTTATAGCACCGGCCACATGCACCGAGGCTAGCAAGTTCCAACCCAGCCCTGGGCCTGCTGAACAACAATGACAATGGCAACAAAAAATAGCTGGGTGTTGTAGTGGGCACCTGTAGTCCCAGCTACTGGGAGGCTGAGGCAAGAGAATCGCCTAAGCCCAGGAGTTGGAGGTTGCTGTGAGCTGTGACGCCAGAGCACTCTCCTGAGGGTGATAAAGTGAGACTCTGTTTCTGAAAAAAAAAAAAAAAGAACCCCATCCCCTGTCACTCCATCCTTTGACCAAATATGTATTGCCCATACTCTGAGCTGTATTTGGTGCTGGAACTCAGGGGTAACAAGAAGTTCTATGCAGGGCAGAGCCCGTAGCTTAGTGGGTAGGGTACCGCCCACATATACAGAGGCTGGCGGGTTGGAACCCGGCCCAGGTCTGCTAAACAACAATGACAACTGCAACAACACAATAACAAAAAAAAAAATAGCTGGGCACTGTGGCGGATGCCTGCAGTCTCAGCTACTCGGGAGGCTGAGGCAAGAGAATTGCTTAAGCCCTGGAACTGGAGGTTGCTGTGAGCTGTGATGCTACAGCACTCTACCAAGGGCAACAAAGTGAGACTCTGTGTCTAAAAAATAAAGAAAAAAAAGAAACTCTTCCTATAGGCAGTGACATTAGTACCACTGAATCTGAAGCTAGTGATGAAGAAGAAAGTGAGGATAATACACAGCCTATTATCAGTAGCCAGAGGGTTTATTGTGATGGTGATATTATAAAATTCCCATACTCTGCCACACTACAGGGATTCACCCTTCCTCAAAGTGCTTGGCCAAAAATTGAACTTGAATATTTTCAGCTCTTTTTCTCAGATGATCTTATAGTTGAAATTGCAGCCATGGCAAATATGTATGTGGTGGGAAAACAAAGGTGAGTCCACTAACAACATACTCAGTATGGCACTGTGGGAGGCTATTTCATCAGAAGAAATGAAGGCATTCTTTGGTGTAATACTGAACATAGCTCTGAGTTTGAAGGCACAGTAAGTTGACTATTTTACTGAAAATTAGCTAGACAGAACCCCATCAGTCAAGAATGTTTTCTCTCGGCCTGGTGCAGCAGCTCATGTCTGTAATCCTAGCACTCTGGGAGGCCGAGGCATGTGGATCACTTGAGCCCATGAGTTTGAATCTGGCCTGAGTAAGAGTGAGACCCCCTCTCTACTAAGAATAGAAAAACCAGCTGTGCAGTATGGGGGTTTGCTGTCTCTACTAAAAATACAAAAACTAGCCTTGCAGAGTGGGGGTGCCTATAGTCGCAGCTACTTGGGAGGCTGAGGCAAGAGGATCACTTGAGCCCAAGAGTTTAAGGTTTCTGTGAGCTGTGACATGCAGTCCCTGTTGCGTGACAGAGTACGGAACTTTATAATATCACCATCGTGATAAACCTTCCAGCTTCTTGTTATAGTCTGTGTGTTATTGTTACTTTCTTCTTCATCACTAGCTTCAGATTCACTGGCACTAATATCACTGCCTACAGGAAGAGTTTCTTAATGTTCATTTCATCATTAAACTCTCCTTCAATCTTACTGTCCTCAAAATCCACATTGCAGCTTTGTCTTTATCACCTTTAAAGAAGAAGAACTGGTGCCTGTGGCTCAAGGGGTAGGGTACTGGCCCCATATACCAGAGGTGGCGGGTTCAAACCTGGCCCCAGCCAAAAAACTGTAATAACAACAAAAAGAACCTGTGAAGGAAAGTTCCATATTATCAGTGGAAGCAAGTATGAAATCGAGGTGGCCCAGCAGCAGCACTCTGGCTCTGGGGGCCGTGGAAACACAGCACTCTACCGAGGGTGACAAAGTGAGACTCTGTCTTAAAAAAAAGTTTCCTTTTGGCTTGGTGACCATAGCACAGTGGTTACAGTGTCAGCCACATACACTGAGGTTGGTGTTCCAACCCAGCCCGGGCCAGCTAAACAACAATGACAGCTGCAACAAAAAACAGCCGGGCATTGTGGCGGGCGCCTATAGTCCCTGCTACTTGGGAGGCTGAGGCAAGAGAATCGCATAAGCCCGGGAGTTTGAGGTTCCTGTGAGCTGTGACATCATGGCATTCTACCAAGGGCAACATAGTGAGACTCTGTCTCAAAAAAAAAAGAAAAAAGAAAAAAAGTTTCCTCTCATCTCCAATTTTCCCCCAATATTTTGGATACTGCAGTTAGTTCCTCCTGTCATGGCTCAAGGGAGTGTGTGTACACAAGGGATCAATGCAAAGATCGTATATACGGGGAAGCAATGCAGCTAGAGATGAGACCACAGTGGGTTTCAGGAACGGATTCAGTTCACAGGCTAAAATCTGAGGGAGCCTGCAAAGTGGGGCCTGCAAAGTTTTTACCCATGTGATTCAGAAAATGGTTATGTGTTTTCTCACATCCCTGTTCTGGCACGACGACAGAAAGTCTCTCTTGTCCTGTGGCGCAAGTATTGCAACCACATAGGAAAGGTTCAGGCTGTCACTCTACACTGGCAGGTTCTATTCAAGCCCTCAACTTGCTCGGGAATTGCATAAAATGAACAGGAATAGGGGTCCCACACAAGGAGCACCAGCGTCACCCAGGACATTGTCAGAAATTCAGATGCTCAGGGCTGGTGCTAGGTCTTCAGAATCAGAATTGGAACTAGGGTCAAGGCTTCTAGGGAGAAGGACAGGAATAGGTATGGCTTCTAGGAAGGATTTTCCAAGTAATCTGAATATGAATTATGGAATTCAGGAAAATGAATTATGTGCTTATCAATGTGATGTTAAAATGATGTGCCTCTCATTCCATGGCAGGAGGTTAGTGACAATGCTGAGTATATTCTTTGTCCCTTAAACACAGTTGATCTCTGGTTATGAGAAATGTGGGAAGCCTGTTCAATTTGAAAAACTGACAGTTATTAGAGAATATACAAAGTTTGTGGGAAGAGTAGACCGGATGTTATGAATTTACAAGGAGGGCCTACAAATGGTGGGAAAAAATTATTCTTCTGGCTGGTGGAAGTTGCAGGTGTGAAAAGCCACATCCTTTGTTCATTACATAGGAAGCAGAGTAGACACACATCTTTCTTAAAGGAGAAATTTCAGCCTGTGAGCAATGTGAGGAACAGAAATTTCAGAAAGAAGGCAAGACCATCCTCTCCTGACACCGAGGAAAGGCTGAGTGGGAAGACGCATTTTATAATGAAGAAAATCAACAAAGGATCACACAGTTTGCCGCAGAAGAAACGAGGAAGATGGAAGGAGAGAAACCATCTCCTACTGTGAGAAATGCTGGAGGAAGCCTGGACCTCATCCTGGAGATTGCTCTAGAGGTATCACACTCAAAAAAATTTATAAACACCTGCCTTAAGCCACTTTAGTCACTTTATGTAACCTAAAATGATAATAAAGTCATCAGGTGAGTTCATATTTATGTTTTTCTCTTTTAAAACTGTAGGATAATTACAAGGAATCCACCAACCCCTTTTCTGCCCCAAATAAATAAGAGCTGGGGGTGTTGGGGGGAAGAAAAATTGGATTGGAAAAGGTCCTCAGAGGTCCAGGAGAAGGAACTAGAAAGGCTATTGACACACAGAGTGGATTTTCGACTTGTAACTGTTCAATACTTGTACTATTTTTGGGAAGTTGAGAACCGCAGAAACAATATGTAGTTCACAACATCTTGGTATCTCGTGGCTCCATGCAATGAGAAGCAGACCAGTATTTAATAGAGACACCACAGAACATTTCAGATGTATAGACCAATTTCTCTGTAAGTACAATTCTATACACATACAAGAGATTGCAGTTCCTTCCCAAAAACGGCTTGGCTGCTGGGTAAAACTAAGGAGGAGACACAACCTGTCATTAAATGTTGCTTTCACTTCCATACCTTGATACCCATTTGTGAAGGTCAACAGCAGAGCAAAGTCCACTTCTGCAAGATATTTCCACTCTAGCCTAAGCAAGACTATCTCAAACAAACGAACAAAACCTTGCAGTTTGTACTTCCTGACTCTTATAGTCATGCTGGGGAAAGATAGGTACTAGTGTCAGAAGTCAGACCACCCCCTACTCCTAAGGCAGCCCATGCTGCCCACATGCTGCAGCAAATGTAGAAATCAAGGCTTGATCAACCTTAGCAGTTCCCCTCTGCCAGATACCCAGGTACGCCAAGGTGAGGAGCCCCAGCCAGCATCTGACTACATGCCAAAGAGAGACTGATGGGAGAGGTATTGGCTGAACCAGTCAACTCACAGAACTCTGATGCTAAATCAGTTATGCCTCTAAGTACCATGACTATAGACAAACAGAGCTGCCTTGACACAGGAAGAGGGGTCCCACACAAGGAGCACCAGCGTCACCCAGGATATTGTCAGAAATTCAGATGCTCAGGGCCAGTGCTAGGTCTTCAGAATCAGAGTTGGAACTAGGACTTGATCTCTAAGCCATTGCTCTAGAAACTGTGCTCAGATCACAAAATGCCCGGGACACGATGGCAGTGGGACTGAGGAGAGCCCCAGCGGAGAGCGCAGCGTGGGGCACTCCCCGTGGGCCCCGAGTCCTCCCCTGTCTGCCATGTGCCTCCAACGCAGCAGCCTTCTCCTTCACACTGGCTGTTCCCTCTGCTTAGAACACTCTCCCCCAGATGCCCACATGGCTCTCACCTTTGTGGAGTCTGTGTTCACAATGAACACTCTGGGTGGGAACTTCCTGACCTCCCAGGTTTAGAATTGCCTAGTGCAGGGGAAGAGCTCCAGAAAGACGGGTTAGCATGAACTTTGTTATTATCGTGGGAGGTGAAGCCACTCTGGGTGTTTGGTTGTTTTTTTTCTGTTACTTGCCCCTAAGTACATGCCTATTTCTACACATGGCATGGCGGGGAATTCTTTAAAACATTGAGATATTATTTACACGTCAAACTCATCATTTTAAAGTGTATAATTCAGTGGGGTTTTAAATATATATTCACAAGGTTGTGCCACCATCACCACTGTCTGATTTCAGAACATTTTTATAACTCCTAAAAAAAAGTTAACAGCTACGCTCCTTCCCTCCCCCCACAACTCCTGATCTCTTTTCTGTCTCTATGACCTTGCCTATTCTGGACATTTCATATAAATGAAATAACAAAATACATGGCCTTTTGTGTTTGTTTTCTTCTTTTTTTTTTTTCTTTTGAGACAGAGTCTCACTACGTCACCCTTGATAGAGTGCTATGGCATCACAGCTCACAGCAACCTCAAACTCTTGGGCTTAAGTGAGTGTCTTGCCTCAGCCTCCCAAGTAGCTGGGACTACAGGTGCCTGTCATAATGCCCGGCTATTTTTGTTGTTGTAGTTGTCATTATTGTTTAGCAGGCCCAACTGGGTTGCAACCTGCCAGCCTCAGTGTATGTGGCTGGTGCCGTAACCACTGTGCTACAGCCACTGAGCCTTGTGTTTGTCCTTCTTTCACTGAGCATAATGTTTTCAAGAAAAAAGACTTTGCAGTGCAATTCAGCTAAGGATCTTGACATTCCCAGATTATCTGGGTGGGTCCTAAATGCAATCGTATGCATCTTTACAAAAGGGAGACAGAGGGAGATTGACACACACAGAAGAGATGATGATATGAAGGAGGCAAAGATTGGAATGATGGGGCCACAAGCCAAGGAAGGCTGGCCACCACCAGCAGCTGGAGGAGGCAAGGAGCAGACTGGCACATCCCAGCACAACCCTGTCAACACCTTAATTTCAGTCCAGTGATACTGACTTCAGACTTCTGGCCTCTAGGACCATGAGAGAATAATGTCTGTTGCTCAGAGCCACCCACTTTGTGGTAATTTTTTATAGCAGTCAAAGGAAACTAGTATAAATGGCTTAAACAAGACAGAATACATAGCTTTTGCACACATGAAAATCTGAATGTGGACCATCCAAGGCTGCTATGGTAAGTCCATAGACAACTATAATTCCAATTGGTCTTGCTTTCTTTTCCCCTGTTCCTAAGGTGTGGCTCCGTCCTTGTGTACCTATTCAAGAAGGCACTCAGCACCACATTCCATTTCTAAGTAATGGGAGGAATGAGAAAATAAAGGGACAAAGAGCACCATGAGCTGTCCTTTGAGAAAACTTCCTAGAAACTGTCATGTGACACTTAAGCTTCATCTCATTGGCCAAGGCCCAGTCATGTGTCTGTCCTAGTTGCAAGGGAAGCTGGAAAGTGGGAAATAGAGTCTCTATTCCAGATGACCACTTTGACCAGCTGAAAATCAGGGGATCTAAGAAGGGGAGAACAGGTACCAGGGTTGACGACTAGCTATCTTTTTGTGTTTGTCTCCATTTTATAAGTTTAAGAAATGTTTTTTAAAAAGTTAAAGCATTATTTGTGTATTTTTAAATGTTTGAAATAAGAAGGAAAACAAAAGTTTTTAAAGTTCAAAAAAATTACCATGCCTTCGTTCTCTTCCTTCCTTCCTTTTGACAGAGTCTGACTTCTTGCCCGCAGTACAGTGCCATGGTATCACCGCATCACAGTTCACAGTAACTTCAAACTCTTAGGCTTAAGTGATCCTTTTGCCTTAGCCTCTGAGTAGCTGGGACTACAGGTGCCCACCAAATGCTAGTTTTTTAGAGATAGGATCTTGCTCTTGCTCAGGTTGGTCTCCAACTCCTGAGTTCAGTGATCTGCCTGCCTCGGCCTCCCACAGTGCTGGGATTATAGGCATGAACCACCACGTCTGGCCATCATGCTTTATCTCTGAATATATAGTAAAATGTTTGAATGAAAAGGAAAACAAAAGTTTTTAATGCTTTCAGCAAACTAAATCTCGCCAACTAGCCAAGCCTTTTCAGTGCCCAAAAACTCACTTTAGGGACTTAGGTTATAAAACAGCCTTAGAACCAAGCAAAAGTCAGTCATCCCCAAAAGTAGATTTGGACCAGATCACAAACCAAGTCACCTTCCTTCTTCTGGTTATCATGTCCCACAACTGCCCGGAAACCCCCCCTCCAGAGTCCAGCCACACCCAGAACCCTCTCGTTCATCCTGCGTCTCTGTCGTACTGAGATCCTGGTGGGGAGCATGTGACTCAGAAGAGGCCAGTAAGTGCTGTCATTCCTGACATGAATGATCGGTTCAAGGGCGGATGTGTGACTAAGCCTGTCCAATAACAATGAGCCTTGGAACTTTCACTGAGAATGCTTGGACAAGGCTACTGCTATCTCCAGGAAGGATACAGCTCCTGAGGCTGCTGGCACCACCTGGGGACCTGTCTGTAAGTGGAAGCAACACTGAGGAAGAACAGCCAGGAACAGAGACAGAGAAAGGGGAGCCTGCTCCTGTCCTCTGGGCTCTGGGTCAATGCTTGCTTGAAACTGAATGCAGGACTATCTGGTTATATGCTGAAACTTCTCCTTCTCCTCCTTCTCTTCCTCCTTCTCTTCTTTTTGGTTTAAGGCAGTAAGGCAGTTTGTGTTTTTTCCCCCCCTGTAGCTTGCAACTAAAGGAAGCTACCAGAGACAGTCTGGTGGCATGTACTTTCATAATAATGAACACTTGGATTGGAGGGAGAGACAGGTCAAGGCTGCAGGAAATATGGAGGATTTGTATTGTAATTTTTAGGCGGGTAGATTTAGACCAACAGAATGAATTGACCAGTAAACCTCATAGGAAATAAAAACAAGAGGTTAATTCCTCAATTTTCTTCAATTTCCTATAATGAAAAAAATTCAAATATGCAAGTGTTGGAATTGTTTGATAAACAGTCACTTTCTCCACCTTGTGGATCCAACGGTTTGTCGGCATTATTTACTTTTGGTTAAACCACTTCAAAAGAAGATACAGACGTTATGACTAGAATGAAAGCTTTTATGGCCAGACTACACATTTCTCCTCTTGTCTAAAGATTTGATTTTTGCTCTGAATTTAGATGGGTTTCCTGCAAAACATGCTGTGTGCTGTTAAACTGACTCCAGAATGCCCCTTAGCCTGATTTCAAGGTTAGTGCTACACGTTGCAGGTATAACATGTAATTTATGGAGTAAATTTCTATGGAAGGATGAGGGCCAGCCACTTACCTGTACAGTGCTACTGATGAGCAGGGGGCATAAGCTGAGGACTTCAGCATGGCTGGTTTCTCTTTGCTTATATTACCCACAACTCAGATGTGCTCCATGAGGGGGGAGCAAGGACGTTGAAAGCTGTGTGAGAGTCCAGGTTCTCCAAGAGGCACTGCTAAACTTCCCGTCCCAAGTCCTTGCTAAGTGCATTAGTGATAGACTATTGTTTTTTGTGAGTTTGAATTTCAGTCCTGATCCCAAACCTACTCCTGGCTAGGAGGAGTAACCTTTTACTTCTAGGCCAAAGATTTCTGCAAGACCACAGGAGTGGGTTTTAATACCTCTTACTGCATCTCCTAAAAATAAGAAAATTCTCATGCAACCAAAAAAAATTACAGCATGAAAGAAAATTTTATACTGTTGTCTAATCTCTAGTCCATTTCCAAGTTTCTTCAACTATCTCCAAAATGTCCTTTAGAGCTGGTGTTTAAAAATAAGAATCCAGTAGAAGATTCATTGTGGGGGATTTTTAAGAGCCAAGCCTCAAAGTGGTGCGAGTCACTTCTGCTTACATTCCACATGGGCCAGAGCATGGTCACATGGCCCCAACTTCACTGCAAGGAAACTGGGACATACAGCTTACCTGTGTGCCACCGAGGAAGCACGCGTTGTTGAACTAGGCATGTTTGTCACTCCCAGGGCCACAGGAGGGACACGGAGGAGAGCACATCGCAGGGGTAGCTGCCATGGTCACTGCTAACCCTAACCCTATCCCATTTTTTATACCCGTGGCCATTATGGGTCCCTTTGCAGATGACTGACATGGTAAAATGATTTTCTAAAAACGAAATAATCAAGATTCATGCCTAAAATTTATATGAAATTTATGGGAAGCCATTGGTTTAGACTGAGTGCCTGCAAGAGACCAGACTAACCCAGAATTAAAATTCAAACTGAATTTTAAAATGAGGCACTTCTTTTTTTTTTTTTTTGTAGAGACAGAGTCTCACTTTATTACCCTCAGTTAAGTGTCATGGTGTCACACAGCTCACAGCAACCTCCAACTCCTGGGCTTAGGCGATTCTCTTGCCTCAGCCTCCTGAGTAGCTGGGACTACAGGTGCCCGCCACAACGCCCGGCCATTTTTTGGTTGCAGCCATCATTGTTGTTTGGCGGACCTGGGCTGGGGATTCGAACCTGCCACCTTAGGTGTAGGTGGCTGGCGCCTTAGCCGATTGAGCCACAGGCGCCGAGCCACTGCCGGCTATTTTTTGTTGCAATTTGGCCAGGACCGGGTTTGAACCCGCCACTCTTGGTATATGGGGCCAGCGCCCTACTCACTGGGCCACAGGCGCAGCCCCAGACACTTCTCTTAAAATGAGGATATTCCAAGGTGGAATGGGAAGGTGCTCACACAGTGAAGAAGTCACCTCCGTTTTAACCCTGTAGGGGGAGCCGCTGGCTTTTACTTTTCCTGTGTCTGCTTTCCGTCTGGGAAGCTCCTCTCCTTTGCTCAGCTCCTGGGAGCACCTTTTCTACTTCATACATGAGACGCTGTCCAGTCACCAATTCATGAATCACTAATAGAAGCAAGTTGTATCTTTAAATAAAACTTTCCTTTTTTGACATTTGATGTGCCTTTTAAAAATTTTTCTAGAGACAGGGTCTCACTCCATCATTCACTGGCTAAAGTGCAGTGGTGTGGTCTTATCTCACTATAGCCTTGAACAAGTGGGTTCCTGGGCTCAAACAATCCTTGTGCTTCAGCATCCTAGGTATTTGGGATTACAGGCACTTGCTACCGTGCCCAGCTAATTTTTTTCATTTTTTGTGGAGATCAGTCTTTCTATGTTGTCCTGTCTGGTCTCAGACTCCTCCCACTCACCCAAGCAATCCTACATTGGTCTCCCAAAATGTCGGGATTACAGGTGTGAGCTGCTGGACCCAGCCTGATGTGACTTTTGAATCTGAGGTAAATGATCTTCATCTCATACAAATAGCCTGTCCAGAGAGAAAGTCCATGACTCACCCTCCCTGGCCCCTCAGCTAAGTTAGGTGACCTGTCTTGAGAAGTATGTGAATCAGAACTTACTTTATCCAACCAGGAACTAACAGATGAAGAATGGAAGGTGAGTGAAAGAGAAGGAGTAGATCCTGGTTCCAACACTGCCTGACTCCATCCTTCAGGGGAGTGACTTCCTGTCTCTGTCACTCTATGTGGTCACCTGAGAACGATGGATGAGGAGGCTGTCCTGCCCTGCGTCCCCTCTCAGAGCACAGTGGTGGGGACTATATTGCTACTACAGCCTACACCACCACTTTCTGCCCTGCCTGCTCTACAGGCCTGGCCATGGGCTACAGCTTGGATGTGTTCCCCAAAGTTCATATGTTGAAAACTCGATCCCCAGTGTGACAGTATTAAGAGGTGGGAACTCTAAGAGGTGATTTGGCCATGAAGCCTCTGCTGCATGGGTGGACTAATGCCATTGTTGCAGGAAGGGGCTACTGACAGAAGAATGAGTTAGGCCCCTCTTGCTCTCTCTCCCACTTGCTGCCCTTCTGCCAGCAAGAAGGCTCATACTGCATGCAACCCCAGAGCCATGAGACCGCACATTTCTTTTGTTGTCTTTTTTGTAGAGACAGAGTCTCATTTTATTGCCCTTGGTAGAGTGCTGTGGTGTCACACAGCTCACAGCAACCTCCTGCACTTAGGCAATTCTCTTGCCTCAGCCTCCCAAGTAGCTGAGACTACAGGTGCCTGCCACAGTGCCCAGCTATTTTTTTTTGTTTTTTGTTGCAGTTTGGCCGGGGCTGGATTCAAACCCGCCACCCTTGGTATATGAGGCTGGCGCCCTACCCACTGAGCCACAGGTGCCACCCGAGACCACACATTTCTGTTCATTGTAAATTGCTCAGTCTGAGGATCTCTTGAACTTAGGCGTTTGAGACCAACCCGAGCAAGAGCAAGATCCTGTCTCTACTAAAAATAGAAAAAAACTAGCCAGGTGTTGTGGTGGGCACCTGTAGTCCCGGTTATTTGGGAGGCTGAGCCAGGAGTTTGAGGTTGCTGTGAGCTAGGCTGACATCATGGTACTCTAGTCCAGGGAAACAGAGTGAGGTTCTGCCTGAAAAACTAAATAAAGGAGGAAATAAGTTGCCGAGTCTGGGGTATTCTGTTATAGCAGCACAAAATGGACTTCCCCTGGCCAATGCACGTGCTTAAAAAAAAAAAAATAAGCCAGCCCTGGCAGCTCACACCTCTAATACTAGCACTTTTGGAGGTTGAGGTGGGAGGATTGTTTGAAGCCAAGAGTGCATGACCTGCCTTGGCAACATAAAACTTCTTTACAAAACATAAAACATCTCTATAAAAAAAAAGTAAAAATGTAGCCAGCTGTATTGGTACAACCCTGTAGTCCCAGCTACTTGGGAGGTTGAAGCAGCGGGAAGATTGAACCCTCGAGTTTGAGGTTGCTCTGAGCCATGATCTCACCACTGCCCCTAGCCTGGGCAGAGAGCAAGACCCTCTGTCTCTTAAAAAAAAAATTTCAGCCATTACTGTCTCTCGCATAAAGGGCCTCAGTCCCCTGGGCCCACTCTGTAAATTCTACTCTATTCCTGTCGTCTTTATTTTCTTCATTCCCTCACCACCGATGAGCACTGGGGACACTCATGGGTTGTGTGGGGGCTGCCTCCTGACAGCAAGCAGCCCAAACTTCAACAGTGGTATCCAGTGGCTTGGAGATTCACCTCGTTGACGGAGAACATCATGGCATCCTGGAGGTTGAGGGTGAAAGTGTCCCACTAAACCCCTTGTTCGGAGACTCAGAGGAAAGCACTGCTAGACAAAATGATTGGAATGAAAACGGGGGCTGAGGCTCTGTCAGGCACACAGCTGACACCCATGTTTATTGAGCGCCTTATAAACTTATCTTAGTAAAGGTTAAAAATAGCAAAAAAAAAAAAAAGCTAAACAAGGTAAGATGTTAAAACTGCCATTAAAAACTCCAAATCAGCACAAAACTGCTATTGATCACAAGCACAGTTAAAAAAGGCATTTTTACTTCAAACTTAACCACAAAAGCGCCAGGATGTCTGCTCCTGTTTGCCCATTTCCTTTAAGCTAAAACTGACTACTGTTGTGTAAGTGAGGGGGGAGATACAGGATAGAGCAGCCCCCTGCCTCAGCAAGTGTTATCTCCAGCTACAACCTGGCGAAACCCACCAGCTATCTTATCTGTAAACATGTGACTGTCTGCTTTTAGGCAGATCTAAATATATTCTCAGAATAAGAAGCTTAGAGTCACGTTCCTCAGGGAGCACTTGAGAATAGACTACTATGCTTAGGTACGGGGCGGGGGCTGCACCCCAACATGAGGGAAGTTCTTTCAAGGCACACACTGGCCACCACCTTCCTAATTGCTGCTCTCTAAGAGATCTTCCAGGGCCTGCATACCAGTAATGGACCACCCGGATCAAGAAACTTACTCACTGGACCTGGACTCTGAACCCAGACGGCTCTCCTGCCTCTTTGAGGCCTCCAGCGGGTAACCTGTGATCTTTGTCATGGTGTGTCCCACCACCTCCTCAGCTGCACTATGCTGCACTCTGAGCTGTTAACAAGAAGCCCCTTGCCCTGCTTTGTGAAACCTGCATGTCCCAGCCAGTACCTAGGTTTTCCTCAGGAGTTGGGGGGGAAAACCTGGCAAAAAATTTGAGGGAAAGTGGATTGGCCCCCTGGGATATCCTTCTCACCACCTCTATGTCGTCAAATCCTCTAGATTGCGTCTCTCCTGCATCCAGTCTTGGCCTCCTGAGAAACCAGTGAACTCAAGCCCAACCAGTGCACTTTGTAGCTGTGCAAAGACAATGGTTAAGAACTTTAGTCATGGCTCGGTGCCTGTGGCTCAAGTGGCTAAGGCACCAGC
>CAUYQV010019435.1:0-13414 GCA_963574575.1 Galagoides demidoff | reverse complement strand
CCCTCCTCCCCACCTTTCCCCGTAGTCTAGGGCTCCATTTGGATTGTAGCTTTCTTAAGATAGCTAACAATTACTTTCATAATAGTGTTGAGTACATTGGATACTTTTTCTTCCATTCTTGAGATACTTTGCTAAGGAGGACATTTTCCAGCTCCATCCATGTAAACATGAAGGAGGCAAAGTCTCCGTCTTTCTTTGTGGCTGTGTAGTATTCCATGGTGTACATATACCACAATTTATTGATCCATTCATGGGTCGATGGCCACTTGGGCTTAACATAGGGTTTCTTTTCCTCTCAAGTCCCTCCTAATCTGGAGCAGTCCCCTTCCTTAGTTGTAATGCCATGGCCTTAACAGATGTGATGCCCCACTGTATTTTCATCCTAACCTGATCACTGCATTCTGCAAATGAAGGTTTCCTCATGTGCAGAAGCAGGACCCGAGCCTCAGCCAGGTGGCATCACCTCTGCTCAGTGTCACCCAGCTGAAGAGAGACGTGAACGCACATCTTCTAACCTCACCAAGCCATCCACATACCTCCTTTCGTAATCGCCTGTGTATTAAGAGTACCTGGAAAGCCGCAGAGGCAAGGAGGGATGCTTCCCTGTGCTGTGTGATGAAAGGGGTCAAAGCCTACTGGTCTGATAAAGCCTCATGCAGAATTTCAAGGAAACTAGGGAATAGTAGTTGCATGCTGTTGCCTTTTAGATGCCTCCATAGGAGAACATGAAACAAATAGAAAAAATCCTACCCTCTCCCTAAGGAACGCAGAGGGGGAATGCGAAACCCCATCTGACAAGTTCAGAGAAAGTCAAGGCAAGGGAGTACAGGAAAGTTCTTCACTGTTTTGATAGGGCTTCAGAAAGGGAAGCCTTGTTGAAGAAGATGATTCCATCCAGAATCACCTTTCTGCAGCCTAGTATGTTCTATGAAAGAAATTAAATAGGGGCTTTAATCTCATGGAGGGAAGAACTGTGGGCAAAGCCTAAACCAGCAATCATGTTAGTTTTAGACTACAGGGGGGAGTTCTTAAAACAACTGGAGAGTCAACAACACTTCCAGGCAAGGCCAGCTAAGTACTCAGAACAGGTGAGGAAATGCATTAGTGGAACAAAGGGAGTGAGTGGTGCAGGAAATCACAGAGCAGCTGACCGGATTACCCAGATGGGGTGTCTGGGGACTGTTTGCGTCCAGGGAAGAAGACTCTTCAGGAAGTAAAACATCTCATTAGCAGTTAGTCAATGCCTAAACTCCTGTGTCAACTGGAAATAATTGATTTTCTGTTATTTTAAGGCTGTTTAATCCCAAGAGCCTTTTGTTGCTGTTATGGACTGACATTTAATAATTTTTTATAGTTGGGAGTGATGGCTCATGCCTGTAATCCTAGTCCTCTGGGAGGCCAAGGTGGATGGATTGCCTCAGCTCAGGAGTTCAATACCAGACTGAGCCAGAGTGAGAGCCCACCTCTAAAAAATAGCCAGGTTTTGGGCAGGTGGCTGCAGTCCCACCTTCTCGGGAGGCTGAGGCTAGAGGATCACTTGAACCCAGGAGTTTAAGGTTGCTGTGAGCTATGACACTACAGCACTCTACCCAGGGTGACAAAGTGAAACTGTAAAAAAAAAAATTTTTTTTTTAAATACCAGTTGTCATTTATGATGAAGCAAGAGAAGGACTTGTTGTTTACCTCTAAAGTGATGCTTTAGCTGTATTAGAAATCCAATCTGGAGCTCAGCCACTGCCCACTGCTATGAAGAAGGAGGGCAGGAGGTACCTGTAGAGAAAATGGGAGGGAAGAGCCTCACCTTGCATCAAGGGGAGGTGAGCATGGAGGGCAGAGCAGAAGGTGGTTTGCTGGTTACCCAAACTGAGGACTGTATTTCCAGAATGACTCAAGTGCATTTATTTTTTTAAATTATAACAGTTTAGTTTCATGTCAACTTTCCCTATTTGCCAACAGCAATTTTTTTTTTTCAAAAATCATTTTTATGGCCAGGCACTCTCAGCAAGAGTGAGACCCTATCTCTACTAAAAATAGAAAAACTATCCGGGTGTTGTGGCAGGCACCTATAGTTCCAGCTACTTGGGAGGCTGAGGCAAGAGGATGGCTTGAGCCCGGGATTTTGAGGTTGCTGTGACCTTTGATGCCACAGCACCCTACCCAGGGTGACAGAGTGAGACTCTTGTCTCAAAAAAAAAAAAAAAATCATTTTTACTAATGAATTTAATGTCACTATCAGGTTTAACTAGTGCTGATGGCTTATTGCATCCCTTTTAAAGTAGTAAAGAAATACTTTAATCTTTTTAGGTTCTGTTTTGTTTTGGGAGAGGAGGTTTTATTTAACCCACTTGAGGAACAATAGAAACATTTGAAGGCAGATTTGCAAAAAAACAAAAAAAAATTTGTTGTTGTATAGTTCACATAATTTGAATAGTGGTATTATACATTCCAGGCAGGGATTAGTTCTTCAAGAGGGTCTTACCAGATTTTTGCTAATCGCTTTTCTATTTCATTATCAGTGAGTTGTTTGCTTTTCCCTTTGACCCTTCTTTCTTCCCTGCCCCCAGCGCTGACAGATCTCTGAGAATAAAACATTCCAGCCAGCTGAAAACAGCCAACCAAGTACACCCAAAGTACACCCACTCTGAAAGGGAGCTACAATATAGATGTTACCCGGGATGCCTAGACTCTGCTGTTCGCTTCCTTAAAGCCTTAGAGAGGCTAAGGAAAGAAGTGTAGGCTTTCTGGCAACCTGGAGTTGGGGAGTGAAGTGATTTTGTAATACATATGGAAGAATTACTGAATCCCCTGGATGTATGGGGCTGTTAGAGGAAAAAAGAAACTTAAGGAGAAGGGCTGTATGTTTTTCACTTACATTTGATGGCAGCTTTTGCACACTACAACACAGAGTACATCCGCCCAGGTCCTAGGCATAGCTGGCACTTGGAAAGCCAGTCAGGGTCCAGTTTGGTCACAGATGAATGTTACCATTGACCTTGTGATTGAAAAGAACTTGGGGAATATGTAAAAGTTATCACTGAGAGATTGTAGCAGGAATCATTGTATGTAGCAACAGATTTCATGGACTCTTGGAGAGAATTCTCTATTAATAGGAACGAGGTGGAAGGAACTCTTCTTGGGTCTAACAAAAACAGAACCTGGGTCCTGTACTAGTTTACCTAAGAGTACATCCCTCTGTAGACCAGGACACAGAAATGACCATTTTTCACAGAGCCTGGGTTGTTATCCATTCAGCAAGTCCCAGTTAAGTCTTCCCTTCTTAACAGAGCAGTGATAATATGATTGTTCAGTGTTTATTCTCTTTCTCTGGCAATTAGGATTGGCTTAAGGCCCTTTGGGTGGTGGTAACTGGGAATTTACACTTACTAATGAGCAAACATTTTGGCTTCATAGCAAATAGAACAGTGATCGGCCTTATACGGAGTGAGTCATTTACTCATCCTGCTGCAGACAGACATTATCAAAACCTGTGGATGTTCCAGGCCAGGCTATGTCCTGGAACAAGAGAGACAGGCCCCACTGTGTTAGAGCTTGCCTGCCAGTGGGGTTAGGATACTGAACAAGAGAGCAGTGGTGACCCTTGGGAGGAGAAGGAAGCTGTGTGTGTGAATGACAGGGCTGAGTGCTCAGGGAAGAAAAAAGCCGTGCCCATTGCAAGTCTCAGAGCTGGCACCCCCATAACAAAGTGGGTGCCACTTTTATTAATCTCCCCCACAGATTAATAAAAGAAAAACATAACAAACTTTTCAGAGTTTTACATGCCCTGGGAGCCTTTAGAATTGAAGACCCAAAGACAACTGTGTTTTTATGCTTAGATCCGATGAGGAATAGACAGCCATGTAGAAATGTGATCGGACAAAAAGAGGGTACAACCGAATGGTAATTAATCAGCTGTAGGGGATTCAGTAAGGCCTGTCCTGTTAATATTCTCTCCGCACAGGGCAGGGTAGGACCCTGTGGAAGGAGGGTCTTGTGACCCACTCTCAGGCGAGGTAGGTCAGAGAATTCCTCGGTGACCTGCTTGACCCTGAAAGGTAAGGCAGGTCAGGGTGACTTCTTGCTTCTGAGGCCCTTCCAACCCCCTTCAGTTCAAACACTGTGTGCTAGTGTTTTCTGAGCCTGGACAACTCTCGAATGAATCTTAAATAAAACAGTCAGCCAACCAAGGGAGGGAGCATTGCAGGCAGCAGAAAGAGTTGGTGAGAAGTCCTTGGAGAAACATGCTGGGTGTGACTGGCGGGGTGCCTAACCTAGCCCCACACAAACCTTTCCCCTCTTCCTCCTCCCCCTTCTCCTCTTCTAAGATAGAGGAAGCAGAGCACCTATTTAGCCCCACCCCTGAAGTTTGAGCCAAAGTACCCTAACTCACCAATACCCTCCTGGCAAGCTCTGAAATTTGCCCAGTCCCCGAGGCCCCATATAAAAGACATCTCTCTGACACCCCCACTCCACCCCCGTCCCTGGTAGATTGCCTCTATGCACTGCCCAGGCAGGTTGCTGTACTTTTCAGTAAAGCCTTGGCCTTAACATCTGCATCCTGGTCTCATCTCTGGGCACTGCCTCTTACACCTTTTAGTGACCAGTGCCTAGAAAGTGAGAAAGTACAGAACAAAGACCCCTAAGAGGGAGCAGATCATGCCAGCCTTTGTGAGCAAGGCTGAGCATCTGGACTTCAACCACCAGGAAACATTTCCACGGGAAGGATTTAAACAAAGGACATGCATGAGATCCAGTTTTTGAGAATTTTTGATCATCATAGCATTTTAAAGCCATGGAATCCTATTCTCAAATAAAAATATTAAATAAAATCTCAGGTCACGTGTGGTGGTATGGAGGCTGAGGTAGAAGGATTGCTTGAGCTCAAGAGTTTTAGGTTGCTGTGAGCTGTGATTATACCACTGCACTTCAGCCTGAGCAACAAAGCAAGACCCCCTCTTCCCCCCCAAAAGATTAAAATCTCAATACTACATACAAAGCATATAGAAAATATTTATTAGTATGAATTTATTATGCATGTTCAAATTAAGACATTTATTTGTTTTAAAGTTAATTCATGATATAGTGAGGTGATTGTTCAAAATGACAAAGACTTGAAGTTAGCGTGAGGTAGGACAGCTTTATATCATCTGTCTGTCTAGGTTACCTGCTTTCCTTTGGGTTACATTGAGAAAGCCTTAGGTGTAAGGATTAGTTGCCAATTTTAAGTGTTTTAATAGTTTACCTTCTAACCTCAAATTATTTCTCATTTTTGTTCTTGACTATACCTGTTACTTAAATTTCTCATCATGAATGTACAAGTCATATAAAGAAGCAACCAACGGTTTTTGTGAACACTAAAATCCTTTGAAGTAGCATCATATGATAATTGATTGTTCTCCTGTTACATGTAGACTGGTTTGTACAGACAGAAACATAGGTCAGGTAATGCACTTTCAGCAAAGTAGGCTGATGGCCAGTATTATTTCACATGAATGGATTCATAAGATTCATATTTGAAAAATAGCTACATATGTCACTAATGTTTCTAATTAGTGACCTACTTGCAAGGTCAAAAACAAGAACCTTTAAATCTAAGATCTTTACGAGAGCAAGTTAACTTGAAAGCATTTGTGGTTTTCAATACATTAAGATATTATGACCCCTTTATGTACCTGTTTTAGTTAAATAATTTTTAAAAATATTTAATGTATGCAAGGTACAATTTAAAAACTAGTGGTTGAATGAATAGTAAATATTGTCATTATCCTAAAAGCATGTATTAACTTTATATTTCAATTTAGTCTCAAAATCCAGACACATGCATTTCTCAAAAAATTTGAAGTCTTTGGTCAGAATATACATTGTAGAGAGTATAAAGCATATTTAATTATTTTAATATTACTTGTACATTTAGTTAGGAACATAAAATGAATATTTATAATTTTGATATTTAAAAGGTATAATTTAGACAGGAGTTATACATGTGCTTATTGAATTCACTGATAAATAACTTATTACTAGCAAAATCCAAAATTTTAAATTTCCCATATATATTTTTTCCAGTTCATCAGAAATAGTCAAAATTTTTACATGGAAAACACTTTAGATATTCACGGTATCTCTGGTATGATGGTTGTTTTGTTTATTAAAGCATTGATCTGTCACCCAGACCTTGTGTCCTCCTTGCTGGGTCCCACCTATTCAGAAAACATTTGCTTTTTAAGAAAGAATCGAGGACAGGAACTTGCTGAAAACACTTTTGTCATGTGGAACTTTGGGCTTATTGTCAAAGCTATCATCTTTTCACCATCCTCACAAATCTACTGAAAACTGGAGAATTGTCCAGGTTGTCACAGACCGGAGACAAAGCCCTTCTTGCACGTTTCCAATTCATGCACAGTGCCTTTCACCTGCTGCGGAAGATGACAGGAGGAAAGCACTCCAGAGCCGGCAGCCAGCAAGGCTGCGCTGTGTGCAGGCGCGCTGCCGTGCTCCTGGGCAAATTGGTTGTATTCTGTGACCAGACATCTAAAGATATTCTGTATGCTGGAGCATTTGAGACACAATGACATTTCAAAATAAAATCCAAGTGGGCTTTTTGTTTGTTAACCCAGAGAGATGCCACACATTTCTGCTGCCTTTTGACCTCTGCTTCTTAGACCCCCAAACCTTGCGGTTGGGATGTGGCCAAGTGAAGATATATTAATAATAACACATCTGCTGTGCTCAAGGTTTTTACTTTAGTTTCTTTAGTATTTGGAAATGATAATTCGCTTATGTTCTCAAAAGCAATTTGTTGGTATCTGTGCTGTTTTGCAAGGAATTTCTACAAAATGCACTGTCTGACTCCAAATATATGAATTTCCTGAGGCTCTTCAGGGAATTATAGGCTGCCCTGCAGAGTCAGCCTGTCCTCCTCTGTGTACTTTAAATCTTTGGTTCTTACTGTTCCATATAGGACAACTTTTTCTTCTTCCTTTTCGGATAATATTCTCAAAGGACATAACCATGTCATTCCATCAAATTTACTTCATAGTTCTTGTCACTACTTTATTCTTTGCATTTGTTTCTTTCTTCAACGCATCAGTTTATGCCGTGCATAGGTTTCAGGTTTTCTGACTTCTGTTTTTCATAGCCCTGTTCTCAAGTGTCCAAATTATGACACCATTGGCAGTGCATACACTCTGGCACTCACCTTCTCTTGGTCCATTTTCATTTTCTGCACTTCCTTTTCCTTTACTTTTTCTTTCTTTTCTTCTCTTTTTTTTGAAATAGAGTCACTTTGTCACCCTCAGTAGAGTGCTGGGGTGTCATAGTTCACAGCAACTTCAAACTCTGGGGCTCAAGCGATTCTCTTGCTTCAGCCTCCCAAGTACCTGAGACTACAGGCTCCCGACACAACACCTGGCTCAGGCTGGTCTCAAACCTGTGAGCTCAGGCAATCTACTCACCTTGACCTCCCAGAGTATCTGTGCTGCTTTCATGTTAGTGTTGTCAGAAAATATTTTCACATTTCTAACAACTGATAAATATTCCTCAGTGTTTCCCATTGATTTCTATCATTTACAAAAACAACAGAAGACAACAAAGTAACAGCAGCAAAAGAAAAATCTGAAAATGGAGTTAGTGATGAAGTTTATAATTTTTCTCCCAAAACTTTGTTCACCATCTGGGAGCAGCACAGGGTATAATACTCCCCTAACTACTCTTTCTTCTATAAACCATTTGCATCCTCATCCTTACACAGTGTTCACACAGACTGTTTGCTGGGAAAATAGAATTATGATTTTTTTTTAATGCATATGACTGGCCATATCCTGTTGTGAAGAATTGTGCTCTACCA
The DNA here is from genome assembly GCA_963574575.1 of Galagoides demidoff. Classification (NCBI taxonomy): domain Eukaryota; kingdom Metazoa; phylum Chordata; class Mammalia; order Primates; family Galagidae; genus Galagoides; species Galagoides demidoff. Next base: position 5,574 of record CAUYQV010019435.1, on the reverse strand, counting down.
TTTAGTAGGTGGTTTCCCTTACACAGCCTTGGTGAATTTCCTTCCTAATCTTCAGGGGTCAATTCAGATAAAAATGGAGCCTCTGAGAATTTCCATACATGGTTCCTCTTTTGTAGTTGTTAACTTAAAGATGTCAGTGTTGTCATCCTTTATGTTGATGCTAGTATAATCAAGAACATGTATCAAACCCTTAAAATTTGCCTGAGATGGAACTGGGCAGTGAAGAAGTAGAAAAAGAGTAAGGTAATGATGGCAGATAAGCAGATGGAAAGTGGAAATGCAATGTGAAAAGTGTTTTAATAGAGCAATGGAGAGACTTCCCAGAGAGCCCTGGACAAATTACAACCTCTTACCAGGTAGTAAGCAGGGAAAGAGGGTCCTGGCTGCAGAGAGTGAGCCAGCAGATATAAAGAGTTATCTGGGAACAATGAAGTTTAGTATCATGGGGCTGAGAGTCCAGAAAGGTGGTAAGAGATGAAGTTCGATAAGTAGGTAAAGGTCAAATCATATGACCTGTGATGAAGTTGAGGCTTTATTCCATAACCCACAGGAGACATTGAAACCCTCCCTAGGCAGGGGTGAGACCTTCTAGGTAAATCTCATTCTATAAATGGGCTACTTGGCCCCTCCCCCTAGGTCTCTGCACTATGACCATGCAAAAACAAAGTGATGTGTCACCAGGATTCCTCTCCCACGAAGGTTATGTTAAGATATGCATATATCATCTGAGAGTGTTTGCAAGTCCACTCCCTCCTCCTCTCTAGAACAATTTACCTTCTAGAAAGGTTTCCTTATGGTGGTCTCATACCCTTTTGAGGAGAAAATGAAAATTTCAGTAACTATAGCCTGGTGCATAAGCAAAATGTGCAAATTTAAACTGATGCCCCCTTTGGCCCAACGTAAAGTACCCTCCAGCCAATAGAGTTTTTGGCACTGCTAATGCAAGGAATGTGATTAATCATAGAAGACCTAAAGGTTCATCTAGTAGAAATGACGTATGTTGATTTCAAAAATGGAAAAGATAATAAAACCAAGACTACTATTAGGAATTACATCCAAAGAGCACTTTAAAACATTTTAAACCTGGTGTATCTCAAGGTCAGAAAGCCAAGAACAGTTAGCTGGTTCCATCCTTCTTCCACTCCATGTGCTTCAATTTACTCTCCTTGCTCTGTGCCCAGAGCATATTCTCTTGGTTCCTTAAAGTCTATCTTTGGGCCACTGATTTTTAATTATTTTGGAATAATTACTTTTGTGTCTTTAGAGGATGCTTTGTAAATAATAGGAGCCCCAATTCAAACTGACCTTCAGAATGGGAGAAACACTTGGCGGGTTTAATTTGAACGTCCTGTTGTCACGGTTGATCCACCCCGAGCCAGAATGTTATCAAAGACCCACTGGTCTTCTTCCATGTTTTCATTTTGTCCCCAATGCCATATACCAAGTCTTCTTCCTGGCCCTGTCATGATCACAGGGAAGCTGTGTTTTCCCTGCTGGGACCATGCTGAGCCAACCTGTACATCTGTCACTGACCATGAGTGCTCTTCCACGGGAGAGGGGTGAAATGAATTTCAGGACAGCAATTTTCAACCAGTGTGCTGCACCTTACTGGTGTGCTAAGAAAATGTTTTAAGATCATTAATTAAATTATTTTTTAAAGAAGTTCAAAGCACAATAAGTATATTCTTTTTGTTTTTACTCTTTTTTATCAGCATAATTTAAATGTGCTGCAGAAGTTAAACTATAGATTTGAGTGTACTGTGAGATGAAAAAGGCAGAAAAACACTGGTCGGGGAGACCATTAATGTGTCTACTTCGGGCCTCCCAAAAATCTGAAGAAAGCTATGCACCATCTCACTAAGGGTAAATTTGCATTGGATTTTGGGGATCCATTAACCCTTTGAAGATTGTCATTATTTTTAGCTTTCTTTAGGTATATTCGATCAATAACATTTTTATATATTCAAGGTGTACGATATGATGTTTTAATGTGCATTGTATTTTGATATACACGATCAATCTACAAGTTACAAGAAAGGTAGTAGCTTAGTTTGTGTTATAGGAATACTTAAGATCTCTCTTAGCAGAAGCTGCAGGCACCATGCTGTGTATTAGATCTCCAGCTCTACTTATCTTATAACTGAAATTTTACACACTTTGGCCATTTATCCCCATTTCTCCTACTCCTCGACCCCTGGTAACTGCGCTCTTGAGTTCAACCTTTTATAGAGCTCACATGTGTCAGGTCATGCGTTATTTGTCTTTCTGTGCCTGCTTATTTCACCTAACATAATATTCTTCAGTTTCATCCACATTATCCCAAGTGGCAAGATTTCCTCCTCTCATGGCTGAGTAGTATTGCATTGTATATATGCCCCACATTTTCTTTTCCCATCAGTGGTCACTCAGATTGATTGTGTAGCAACATATTGGTTTCATCTGCTTTAGACACCTGCCTGATGCTGGGATTCCATCATCATACGGTAGTTCTGTTTTTACTTTTTTGAGGACCCTTCATCCTACTTTCCCTAATGGCTGCCCCATTTTACATTCCCACAAATAGTGTACAAAGGTCGTTCTTATCTTAGAAAAATAACTGCTTCCCAGAGGCAGAGATGCTCCCTATTCCCAAATTCCAGCATTCTTCTATATGGTTTGTCCATTCAGGAAGTACAGTGATCAGACATTGCAAATAAATTGTGATGTTAAGTTTGTATTTTCATATAACTTTTAAGGGTGATCTAGAGAGAAGCCAAGTAACAATGTACGAATAATTAATTTTAAACATTCAGCTCATTCTTTAAAAAATGTATAGCCCAAAGGGGATTTTCTCCCCCATTGGGAAAGGAAGGGGAAACACGGTCTCCTTCTCCTGTGCCTCCTATGTTGTTGTTTTTACCATGCCTTTCACAACACCATCCTATTCTTAGTTGCCATCAATCTTTCCACAGATTATAAGGTACCAAGAAGGTGATGCAGCCAGGCCTGCTGGGACAAGCCTCATGTTGTAGAACCCAGGCAAGCCTCTTCAATGAGAGCTCTTTTCCCAACTGGAAAACAGGAACCAACCGTGCACACAGGCATCTTATTCTGAAATTTTAAAAGAAATGGTTTGCCAGAAATACTGGGCATTTTTAGCAGTGGTCCTACCTGGAGGAAACCAGGGATCTTGACCTCTGAAGAGCCTTTAGCATTGTCTGTTCAGGTGTAAGTAAACGCTGCATTAAAAGCAATGAAGAAAGACACTGGCAAAGTCAGAGTACCCTTGCCTCACTCCCTGTTGCCCAGAAAGATTTCGAGATGTTGCCAAGACCACCCGTAACCATCAGCCATGTGGGCTTGGCGTCCTGTTTCTTAGCCCACTGTGACCCAGACTACAGGCCCGGTTCTTGATCTGTGTAGCCCTCACACAGCACTGGATAACTGAATGCTAATTTTCTATTTACCTCAAATCTTGACATTTACATGAGTAGAAATTTTAAAAGGCAGTGTGTCATGGGTCTTGCTTGTTCCACTTAGAACTTTTCCCCAGGTGTGACCTCCTTGAAAAAATGGCCGCACACTCGCTTTCTTCAGGTGAAAATCCAGTATGCATGTCCACCTTTGGCTAAATACTGTGGATGATGCAGAAATTTTTAAAGAAAAGTTTTCAGATATTTAGACAAACTGCTTAGCCATAAGAAACAAAGTCATAAATATCCATACAAGATTATGAAAATGATATTTTAGCTCCAATGACAAAGCCATTCATCCAGTTATGGAGACCTGTCACAAGTGCATTCTGAAAAGAGCCCAACTAAAATACTCCCACGCCCAGCTGTGGCTGAGTGTGGGTGCGGGTGTCAGCTTCACCTGGTGGTGGTCACCGCCTAGTCCTGTGGCACTTTGTGGTTCACATGGCTCCTTTGTGGTGTGAAGACACTAGGTGCTCACAACCACAAGAAGAGCTGGTGAAAGGCCTTGATTCTCGGGACAGAGGTGGCAGCCACACCCTTGCTTATTCATCCAGCGCAGCTTCAACCTGCTCTACCATAATTATGAAGTGTGGGAAAGTCTGGGCCCCGTGCTGCATCTTGGTTAGATTATGTTCACTGCAGAAGGGAGAGGAACTCAGCTGCACACAAATTTCTTTGTTCTATGGCTTTTTCTGCATCTACCTAGGATTTAACTGCTAATACCACCACCCTTCCCATGGGATGAAGTAGGAGAAGGATGATAAGAAAATAACTTGTAAACATTTGCTAAAGTCCAGAGTGCTCACCATCACAGATCCCTTTACCCCTTCATGATGGCTAATTTCCTGACACTCCATCTTATTCCAGAAAGGACATTTAGCTGCTCAAGATCATGAATAAAGAGTTATAGTTTAAAAAACAATTTCTCAAAGTCCTCTGGCTCACTCCATGAGCTGGGCTGAACTTTGAGCAAATCACTCATGGCCTGAAGTCCTATGAACAAATACCTCAGGCTGAGGTCTGCAACATGTGCTATGGGTATCTCTAATGGAGAGGGCGTGTTGTATTCTTCCTGATTGGACAGTGTGTTTTCCCAGGGAGACAGCATGAAGCAGGCACCTGCATCCACTTTATTCTTTTCCTCTCTGTGAGTCTTGCACGGCCCATCAGCCTGTTTGTGAACTCTGTCAGGACGTGGAGGTCAGGCTGTGCTAAGCACCTTGAACCCTCATTATCTTTAATTAGTGTTTAGGAGGTTAATCGGTGGTGAAGCTCATCTTTCTTTAATTACTTTAACAATTCAATCAGGAGGTCCTTGCAGCTAGCTTTCATTTATTGTTTGCTTGGATGCTTACTTGGATTTGTAAAGTGAGATGTCTACTGACCAGACCCTGTATGCATTGAAAGAGGGGCTAGGGAAAGGAGAGACAGCATAGGGAAAGGGTTTTTGTTTTTTGTTTTTCTTTTTCTTTTGCAATTAACTTACAGCCTAATGGGCCTACAAAGTTTGCTATTTTAAAAAACCGTAACAGTTGTGAGAGAGACATCAGTGGTTTCTAACCTCATACGAATCTTCTTAAGCACCAATAAGCAAATTTGTTGTTTTTAATTTAAGCACAAGTTCATATTCAAAGAATTTAACCAATTGAAAAATACCATTAAGTCCTGACCTTATTTATGCTTACATATCAGGTGCTTGCCAAGTCACGTTTCATTTTCTTACAAGACACGTTTCAGTGTCTTACAAGATGAAGCTACCAACCTCAGGAAGTTACAGTCCAGCACAGAAGCCCTCCTTACTCCAAACCTGTCCTAATGCTTTGCTCACCTTTCTCTTTTCTTCTTTCTTTCACCTTGTGCTATTTCTCTCCTCCATTTATTATCTGGGCCCATTGATCATCTCAAAGATTCACCATCTTTGACTTTTTATAAATATCCTTCCCACTCACTCTTCTTTCCTCCTTCATTACCTTGTCACTTCTTTTTTTTTTTTTTTAATTTTATTGAATGGTAACTATGTACATTAATGCACTTCTGGGGTACAGTGTGGGGTTTTTGCATGCAATCCGAAATACTTCCATCAAACTGATCAACACAGCCTTCATGTCATTTTCTCAGT
>CAUYQV010019432.1:0-40315 GCA_963574575.1 Galagoides demidoff | reverse complement strand
GGCCATTTTTTGGTTGCAGCCATCATTGTTGTTTGGCGGGCCCGGGCTGGGGATTCGAACCCGCCACCTTAGGTGTACATGGCTGGCGCCTTAGCCGATTGAGCCACAGGCGCAGAGCCTTTGTTTTGTCTTTCAACAGCTATGTGTTATATTGTAGATTTCTTTGACTTTACCCTATTTGAGGTTTGTTGATCTATTTGGGTGTACAGAATAATGGCTTCACCCAAATTCGGAAGTTTTGGGGCAGTGTCTGTAGCTCAGTGGGTAGGGCACTGGCCACTGGCCCCATACACCCAGGCTTGTGTGCCTGGGCCAGCTAAACAAGGATGACAACCGCAACAAAAAAATAGCCAGGCGTTGTGGCAGTCCCAGCCACTTGGGAGGCTCAGGCAAGAGAATTGCTTAAGCCCAAGAGTTTGAGGTTGCTCTGAGCTGTGATGCCACATCACTCTATTGAGGGCAACATAGTGAGACTCTGTCTCAAAAAAAGAAAACCAAATTGGGAAGTTTTTGGCCAATACTTCTTCCAGTATTCTTTCTTCTCTTCCTCTCCCTCCTATTATGTGTATAGTAGTATTCTTGCTTGTGTCCGAGAAGTCTTATAGGCTCTGTTCATTTTTCTTCATTTTTTAAAATAGCAGTGAAATCCATATAAGATACAATTAATGATTTTACAGTGTACTATTCTATGTATATAGTGTGTCCACAATATTGTTCAACCTCAGCTCTTCATTCTTTTTTCTTTCTGAACCTCAGATTGGAAATTTTCAATTTACTTATCTTTAAGTCACTGATTCTGTCTTCTGCCTTCTGAATCTGCTATTGAGCCCTTCTAGTGACTTTTTAATTTCAGTTATTGTACTTTTCAACTTCAGAATTTCTTTTTTATTTGAGACAGAGCCTCAAGCTGTCCCCCTGGGTAGAGTGCCGTGGCATCACAGCTCGCAGCAACCTCCAACTCCTGGGCTCAAGCGAGTCTCCTGCCTCAGCCTCCCAAGTAGCTGGGACTACAGGCGCCCGCCACAACACCTGGGTATTTTTTGGTTGCAGCTGTCATTGTTGTTTGTCAGGCCCGGGCTGGATTCGAACCCGCCAGCTCAGGGGTATGTGGCTGGTGCCTTAGCTGCTTGACCCACAGGCACCAAGCTTCAACTTCAGAATTTCTATTTGTTTCCTTTACTTTTTATAATTTATTTATAAAATATATTTATTTATTGATATTCTCTATTTGGTGAGACATCATTCTCATATTTCCTTTAGTTCTTTAGACATGGTTTTCTTTATTTCTTTAAATATATTAGAATACTTGATTTAAATTACTTAGCTGGTAAGTCTTTGTTTAATGTCTGGGTTTTCTTGGGGACAGTTTGTATTAATCGTTCCTTTTGTTCTATATATGACCATGTTCATTTGTTTCTTTGCATGCCTCATAATTTTGGGGATATTTGGAAAATTATAATATGAAAATTCTGTAAACCAGACCTATGCACACATCCCCCTATTTGTTATTATTTCTTCTTATTGTTTGCTTCATGGCTTTTATGAATTAATAATTCTACAAAGTCTGTATTATTTATTGTACGTGGCTACAGAAATTTATGTTACATTTGCTTATTGACTGGCTAATGATTGGACAGAACTTTCCTTAAATACCTGTCACCAAAAAGTATCTTCTAACCTTTGTTGGAGGCTTGCATGTATTTATGTTAGGTCATGCCTTTAACATTCAGCTGAACAGTTTAAATCTGTGTTTTAGACTTCCCTTCCTGCTTGAACAGAGCCTTAAGGTGAGACAGAGCAAAAGATTACAGTGGTCTTCTGATGTTTTTCCTGAGCATGCAGAAACCTGCAAACAATGCTGGGTGTGTCCATACGTAGAGATGCTGACAGCTTAGACGAGGATGTGGTGATGGAAAGAAGCTATCTAGAAGTTAGAATCAACTGACTATTAGATATACAGATAGGCATATAACATATCAAAAGAGGATTTCTTTTATTTTAAAGTCTGTAATGAATAATTTAATAGTTTAAAAACTTTTGTAAGCAATTATCCATATTTCTTTGTTGATATACTTCACTTTGAACTCTTCATAAATCTGTATTTGATTGTAAGGCAATTAATTATCTATCCAAAAAAGCAATTTAACGAAAGAAGTTACTCTGAATCTTTTTCTAACATAAAATTATTTTTCCTAGTGGACCTTTTGACATACGTAGTGTGGAAGTTAAGTGGTTTACCCGCGACTAGTGTAATTGGAACTGGTTGTAATCTGGATTCTGCCCGTTTCCGTTACCTAATTGGAGAAAAGTTGGGTGTTCATCCTACAAGCTGCCATGGTTGGATTGTTGGAGAACATGGTGATTCTAGTGGTAAATATAAACCTATTATCATATGTAACTACCCATCTTGTCCCTAATAATACTTATTTAAATTCTATTTTTCTGATATTAACATAGTCATATATCTTTGATTATAATGGTATTTTGCTCATATATATTTTTCTGTTCCTTTATTTTCAATCTTTTACATCATTGATATAGCAACCTCTCATAAGATATTCTATAAAACAGGTAGCTATTTAAAAAGTCATTCTGGGGTGGCACCTGTAGCTCAGTGAGTAGAACACCGGCCCCATATATTGTGGGTGGCGGGTTCAAACCTGGTCCTGGCCAAACTACAACAACAAATAGCAAAAAAAGTCATTCTGAGTGTTTCTCTTATCTAGAGCACTTTTTCATTTATGATTTTTAATAGCTTTATTAAGATATGATTTACATGCCCTAAAATTCAACCATGTATTATTGACTGCTTTTCAATACATTTACAGTTGTAGAACCACAGTCTAATTATAGAATATTTTTCATCAACTCTAAATGAAACCCCCATTCTTCTACCTCCCCTAGCTCTAGGCAACCACTAATCTACTTTCTGACTCTATAGATTTGCTTCTGCTAAAATTTTCATATAAACAAAATTATATAATGTGATTTTACCTATTAAGACCATACCGGCTCGGCACATGTGGCTCAATCGGCTAAGGTGCCAGCCATGTACACCTAAGGTGGCAGGTTCGAATCCCCAGCCCGGGCCCGCCAAACAACAATGATGGCTGCAACCAAAAAATGGCCGGGCGTTGTGGCGGGCGCCTGTGGTCCCAGCTGCTTGGGAGGCGGAGGCGGGAGAGTCACTTGAGCCCAGGAGTTGGAGGTTGCTATGAGCTGTGATGCCATGGCACTCTACCCAGGGGGATAGCTTGAGGCTCCGTCTCAAAAAAAAAAAAAAAAAAAGACCATACCAACCTCTTTCTTTTCTGTATTTGTGTACTTAATCTCTGCTATGTAGTTAGAACTTCATACTGTTTTTTTTTTTTTTTTTTTTTGCAGTTGTCATTGCTGTTTTAGCTGGCCGGGGCTGGGTTTGAACCTGCCACTCTTGGTATATGGGGATGGTGCCCTACCCACTGAGCCATAGGCACCACCCAGAACTTTATACTTCTTACAGTGTTCCTTAATTATGTCATATGTGTAAATCTTCTTTCCATAATGGTAGTAAACCCACTGAGAATAAAAATCATTTATTCATTGTTAAATCATTCATTTATTTAAAATGTTTTATGTGCACTTTTCTATATATTTCAAGAGCCATGGTATAGTAAATACTTGATTTGGAAAAATACTTTTTTGACCAGTGCCTTAATTTGACCCTATTGGCTTGTGTTATTATCCTAATGCAGCTCTTCTTTTTGAAGGTCCTTAAAAATAATTTTTCCATGGTTCGGCACCTGTGGCTCAAGTGGCTAAGGCACCAGCCACATACACCTAAGGTGGTGGGTTCAAATCCAGCCTGGGCCTGCCAAACAACAATGATGGCTGCAACCAAAAAATAGCTAGGCATTGTGGCGGGCACCTGTGGTCCCAGCTACTTGGGAGGCTGAGGCAGGAGACTCGCTTGAGCCCAGGAGTAGGAGGTGGCTGTGAGCTGTGATGTCACAGCACTACCCAGGGGGACAGCTTGAGGCTCTATCTCAAAAAAAAAAAAAAAATTTTTTTTCTCAGGTATATTTTAACTTCTCACATTTAATATTCTATGATTTTACTTTTAGAAAAATATTCTGATTAGCATTAATTTGAACATATTTAGTGTTCTCTTTAGCATTATTTTTCTTTGTTTCTCTTTTTCTGGTTTCTGTTATATCTTCTTTTTTTTTTTTTTTTTTGAGATGGAGCCTCAAGCTATCCCCCTGGGTAGAGTGCCATGGCATCACAGATCATAGCAACCTCCAACTCCTGGGCTCAAGCGAGCCTCCTGTCTCCGCCTCCCAAGTAGCTGGGACCACAGGCACCCACCACAACGCCCGACCATTTTTTGGTTGCAGCCATCATTGTTGTTTGGCGGATCCGGGCTGGGGATTCGAACCCGCCACCTTAGGTGTATGTGGCTGGTGCCTTAGCCGATTGAGCCACAGGCGCCGAGCCATGTCATTTTCTTAGTTATTGTTTTAAAACGTTCACATTCTACTCTTAGAAAGATTCACTTGTACCCTTGTAAGATAAACCTCAGAAGTGATCCCTCCAATCCCCATCCCTCCGCCCATTCCCCCCTCCCCTCTGAACTATATCTTGTCAGTATTATTTATATGAATGTGTTTTAGTCTCACCTCATTATGGAACAACAGTTTAACTGGATGTGTGATTTACAGTTTATATGCACGCGCGCGCGCGCACACACACACACACACACACACACATTTTTTAGTAGAGTCTCACCAAGTAACTCAGACTGGTCTTAAACTCCTGAGCTCAAACAATCCTTCCACTTCAACCTCCCTAGTAGCTGGGGCTATAGGCACATGCCATTGCACACAGTTAATATTTTATCTTTCTTATCCTTTTCTTTGTGTCTTTTGTCTGTTGCTTAAAAATGCCTCCTATACGTGTACTACACAATTATAAATAAATTCTACCTATTTTCTAACACCTCATAATTTTATTTCTTAACATTTCTCCCTTTTATGCATTTGAAACTTATTTTTATGTTAGTTTATGGTAGTAAACTAACATTAATAAAACAAAACACTGATGGGCAGTGCCTGTGGCTAAAAAGAGTAGGGTGCCCTGGCCCCATATACCGGAGGTGGTGCGTTCAAACCCGGCCCCAGTTAAAAACTGCAAAATAAAAAATGCCAACAAAAAACAAAACATTGATCTCAAACCACTGATGCAATATTGGGAAGAAGAGTTCATTCTGAGATACGTTTTTCTAGTGCCCATATGGAGTGGGGTGAATGTTGCTGGTGTTTCTCTGAAGACTCTGGATCCTAAATTAGGAACTGATTCAGATAAGGAACAGTGGAAAAATGTCCACAAACAAGTTGTTTCAAGGTAATAGTACCCATTCAATTTCTTAATGCTTTAATAATCAGTCTTTTTTTTCTTTCAGTAGATACAAGGTCTTGCTTTGTTGCTAAAGTTTAGTGGCGCAATCTTAGCTCACTGTAACCTCGAACTCCTGGGTTCAAATGATCCTCCCATCTCAGCCTCCTAGGTAGCTAGGATTATAGGCCCATGCCACCATCCCCTGCTAATTTATTTTATTTTTTATATTTTTTGAGACAAAGTCTCACTCTGTCACACTGGGTAGAGTGCCCTGGAATCATGTTCACAGTAGCCTCAAACTCTTGGTCTCAATGATGCTCTTGCCTCAGCCTCCTGAGTAGCCGGAACTATAGGCACCCACTATCACACCCTGCTAACTTTTCTATTTTTTTAGTAGAGACTGGGTCTTGCTCTGGCTTAGGCTGGTCTCAAACTCCTGAGCTCAAGCGATCTACCTGCCTCGGCTTCACAGAGTGCTAGGATTACAGGCGTGAACCACTGCACCCATCCTAAAAGCACAATTTAAAAAAAGTACAAGGCAACAAATAGTGGTCTGAATTTCAAAATGTCAAACCAGCAGAGCATGATAGATTTTAATCTGGGACTAAGTTTATTGAGTATGGTGAAAAAAAATACAGTATGTGTCTTTTTCTTTAGGAAGTATTGCAAATGCTTGGTTGTAGCTCCTAGGTCCTGTCACTGCACGGGCACACTCAGTTGAAAAGGATGAAGCTGACTTCGGGAGCAGGCTACCCTGACACAGGAAAGCTGCTGTCCTTGTTTCTCAGAAGTTTTTAATACAGTTCTTTCACATAATCCTCAGGGTCTGCATGCTTACTCCCAGTCTTGATGCAATACACGAATCAAAGGTTTCATAATATCCAGTGCTGATAACCTATTCTATTATGGTAATAGTCTTCACTTATCTTTTTTTTTTTTTTTGAGACAGAGTCTTACTATGTCACCCTTGGTAGAGTGCCATGGAGTCACTGCTCACAGCAACCTCAAAGTCTTGGGCTTAAGTGATTCTTTTGCCTCAGCCTCCCAAGTAGCTGGGATTACAGGCGCCTGCCACAATGGCTGGCTATTTTTTTTTATTGCAGTTGTCATTGTTGTTTAGCTGGTCTGGATTGGGTTTGAACCCTCCAGCCTGGGTGTAAGTGGCCGCTGCCCTATCCACTGAGCTACAGGTTCCACCTAGTCTACAATTATCTTAACTAATTTTTATATCTAGAATACTGTGTTCCACAAAGCCAAACTCAAGGTCATCTTTCCAGTAACTCCTAGCTATTTGGAAAGGGTTCATACCCACTGTTAATCCTTTACCCATGATACATATTCTTGACCTTGAATTATTATATTTGTATCATATATTCCTCATATTTACTTTGACAAACATATCTTCAATATTTTACACATAGAAAAAGATAAGTTAGGCCAGGTGTGGTGGCTCATGCTTGTAATCCTAGCACTCTGGGAGGCTGAGGCAGGAGGATTGCTTGAGTTTAGGAATGAGTTTGAGACCAGCTGGAGGAAGAGCAAGACCCCCATCTCTACTAAATAAATGGAAAAATTATCTAGGCATTGTGGTGGTCATCTGTGGTCCCAGCTACTGGGGAGGCTGAGGAAAGAGGATCACTTGAGCCCAGGAATTTGAGGTTGCTATGAGCTAGGCTGATGACATGTCACTCCAGCTTGGAGGAACAGAGTGAGACTCTGTCTCAAGAAAGAAGAAAAAAAAAAAAAGGATAGTACACCTATGGCCCCTAGCATCTGTAAGATACAGTAGGTAACCAAGATCCCTCACAGGTATGTTAGTAATCCTTGATCAATTAGACTGTCTTTATTCCTTCTCTATTATTTACTATCACTTGTGCTGTATTAAAGGCATTGATAGATACATTTGTGTGTTTTGTATTGCTAAAGCAAATTTATTCCTCTTCTAGCCAAACTTTCATAAGGATTACATCAATAGGAAGTTTTAGGTCAATTTATCAAAATATCTTTTCATTTTGGTAGTCACTATTAGTATGTTTCATTTTCTTAAATTTTCTTAAGGGGATAACAAATGCTTTGTTTCACCAAATAGCTTTGGATGGGAGACTATATTAATGCCTAACAAACAAATATATGTTAATATTACAGTATCATTTCCTATCCTTTGGTTTTTTTTTTTTTTTTTTTTTTTTTTAGACAGGGCCTTAAGCTGTCACCCTGGGTAGAGTGCCATGGCATCACAACTCACGGCACCCTCCAACTCCTAGGCTTAAGTGAGTCTCTTGTCTCAGCCTCCCAAATAGCTGGGACTACAGGCACCCACCACAACACCTGCCTATTTTTTTTTTTTTTTTGGTTGTAGCTGTCATTGTTGTTTGGTGGGCCCAGGCTGGATTCGAACCCACTAGCTCAGGTATATGTGGCTGGTGCCTTAGCTGCTTAAGCCACAGGCGCCGAGCCTGGCTTTTTCTTTTATTTTTTTTCCTTTTGAGACAGAGTCTCACTTTGTCACCCTTGGTAGAGTGCTATAGTGTCATAGCTCACAGCAACCTTAAACTCTTGGGTTCAAGTGATTCACTTGCCTCAGTCTCCCAAGTCGCTGGGACTACAGGCGCCCACCGTAACACCTTACTATTTTTATTTTTATTTTTAATTATTTTGAGACAGAGACTCATTATGTCACTCTTGGTAGAGTGCTGTGGCATCATAGCTTATAGCAACCTTGAACTCTTGGGCTTAAGCAATTCTCTTACCTCAGCCTCCCAGGAGCTGGGAGTACAGGTGCCTTCCACAACCACAAAATGTTTTTTTGTTATTGTTGTTTAGCAGGCCTGGGCTAGGTTTGAACCCACCAGCCAGTGCATGTGGCCGGCGCCCTAACCACTGAGTCACGGGTGCTGAGCCAGCCTTGCTATCTTTAGAAATGGGGGTCTCACTCTTGGTCAGGTTGGTGTCGAACCCATGAGCTCAGGCAATCTACCTGCCTCAGCCTTCTAGAGTGCTACAATTACAGGCGTCAGCTACTGTGCCTGGCACATTTCCTGTCCTTTTCAACAAAAATATACTTTACCCTATACACTTTCAGTTATAGGGGCCATTTGAATCATTCCCTAGTACATTCAGGGATTCAACGATCTGGAGACAAAACCATATCCCAACCACTAAGGAAACTATTTTGACCAATACTAGTTTCCATGTGTCTTTTTTTTTTTTTTTTTTGAGACAGAGCCTCAAGCTGAGCCCCTGGGTAGAGTGCCATGGCGTCACAGCTCATAGCAACCTACAACTCCTGGGCTCAAGCGAGTCTCCTGCCTCCACCTCCCAAGTAGCTGGGACCACAGGCGCCCGCCACAACTCCTGGCCATTTTTTGGTTGCAGCCATCATTGTTGTTTGGTGGGCCCGGGCTGGGGATTCGAACCCACCACCTTAGGTGTACGTGGCTGGTGCCTTAGCCAATTGAGCCACAGGCGCCGAGCCATAAAAATCTTTTAAAACCCATATCTGGCTCAGCACCCATAGCACAGTGATTATGGTGTCAGCCACATACACTAAAGGTGGCAGGTTCAAACGTGGCCTGGGCCAGCTAAACAACAGCTAAACAACTGCAACAAAAAAAATAGCTGGGTGTTGTGGTGGGCACCTATAGTCCCAGCTACTTGGGAGGCTGAGGCAAGAGAATTGCTTAAACCCAGGAGTTGGAGGTTGCTGTGAGCTGTGATGCCACGGCGATCTACTGAGGGCAACAAGTGAGACTCTGTCTCAAAAAGGAAAAAAAAAAATCTAAAATATCATTTTAAACCATAAAAGAAAGAGAGAAACTTGGACTATCCTCAGGGAGCCTCTAGTCCAACAGGGCAGAGCCAACAAACCAAATAGAAACCAAGAGAAACCATAGCCTATCTATGCTGAATGGTCCAAGGAAGGAGAGGTAGGGTCCAGGAGTTGTGCTGAAGGAAGGAGAGGAGGTTGGAATAGATGCATAATGACACATGCCAAAGTGCTTTTTAAATGCTCTCTGTGATTATATGGTGTTTTACATTTTTCAAAGCATTTCTCTATTAACCCATTCTCCTCCAAACATCCTGGAAAGTAAACCAATTAGATATCACTGTCCCATTTTCCAGGTGAATAAAATGGGCCTTGTCCAAGTCATGTGTTAGTTAGAGGCAAAACCAGGACTTGGGGCAGCACCTGTGGCTCAGTGAATGGGGCACCAGCCCCATATACCAAGGGTGGTGGGTTCAAATCTGGCTCTGGGCGAACTGCAACAAAAAATAGCTGGTTGTTGTGGCAGGCACCTGTAGTCCCAGCTGCTAGGGAGGCTGAGGCAGGAGATTTGCCTAAGCCCAGGAGCTGGAGGTTGCTGTGAACTGTGATGCCACGACACTCTACCGAGGGCAAGAAAGTAAGACTCTGTCTCTAAAAAAAAAAAAAAAAAAAATACTAGGACTTGAACTTGGATCTTTCCTTTCCCAGGACAATGTTCCTTCCCAGCATTTTGGAGGGAGAAGCAGTAGAGTACAATGAGCAAGAAAAGTGCCAACCTTGCCTGCTTTGAGTCAATGACTCCCCCATAGAGTAATTTCAGCCTATGCCCACCTCTGGCCCCAGGGAAGAAGGTAGGCAGCATCCCCAACCCCAGCCTGATTCTGATTCTCATGCCTTGTCTCCAACCCAGCACCAGGAAGAATGCCGATCAATAAAGCATGTCCTCTTCTCTGCTTGGCCTGACCACCAGACTCCAGAATCAGCTCGACCCCTGCTGCGCTTGGTGGCTGAGGTGGAGGAGACCCCAGAGGAAGCTTCCCACACCAGGCCCATTGTGGTCCACTGCAGGTGCACGACCCCACCCTCCACAGCACCCTGTGATGCTGTGCTCTTCTCCCCTGCCCACTGGTTCTGTCCTGGGAAGGGGTCTGATCAGAACAGCATCAAGCATGCCTCATTCTTACTTGGACAGGAATCTCAGGATCAGTCAGAAAGTGCTCTTTTTACCTCCTTCGTGCAGAACTTGGACAACTTTGCTGGACACTCAGGCACAATCCAGAGAGGGGATGGATTGTGAGGAAGCTCCCAGTCTGCTGGGGAATACATAAATGTGATCCCTGCTAGAGGGGAACTCCTGTATTCATACAACAAATATTTATTGAAAGCCTATTACTGTCAGGCACAGTGTTAGATGCAAAGGAGACAGCTGTGAACAAAAGAGTTTGGTCTTCCCTGACAGGTTTACAGCCTGGTGGGAAAGACAGCTGATTAAACAATTAAATACAACATAATGTGATGTTATGATGGGGGTATGCTGGGGGAGCATAGCACCAAGTTGCCTAACCCAGACTTTAGCCAGAGAAAGTTCACAGGAGAAAGGACATCCGAGCCAAGATAAGACCTGAAAAGTGAATTAGCCAAGTGAGGAGAGAAAAGGTGAGGTGTTCCAGGTAGAGAGAAGAAGGGCCCAGAGAATAAGTTTTAAAATTGATACATTGCTGGAAGCAGAGTTAGAGGTTGGGCCTGGAGGTCATGTTATGGGTACAGTTCCCAGCCCCTAGGCTGTGGACCAATACTAGTCCATGGCCTGTTAGGAACTGGGCCGCCCAGCAGGAGGTGAGTGGTGGAAAAGCAAGGAAAGCTTCCTCTGCTTGACTCCCCATTGCTTGTGTCACAGCCTGAGCTCTTCCTCTTATTACATCAGCGGCAGCATTAGATCCTCATAGGAGCACAAACCCTGCCGTAAACTGTGCATGAGAAGGCACTCCTTAGGAGAATCTAAGCCACTGCCACCACCATGGAAAAATTGTCTCCCATGAAACTCATCTCTGTTGCCAAAAAGGTTGCAGACTGCTGACATATGGTGTAAAGATGAGACATGAGTCTGGAAGGCAAATGAAGGCAAGATGCTGAGGGACCCGGTAGGACTGGCTAAGACACTCAGATTTGCCATTTAGAAAGAGTGCTTTGGCTACCGAGTGAAAAGGGGGTTGGAGTAGGGGATGGTGCAAGAGAGGAAGAGACCATTTTGAATGTGTATCCTAAATAAAACAGAATAGAGAGGCAAAAGTACAGACAGAGGGGTCTCCCGAACCCACTCACAAGGAGCACCAGGGCACAAATGCTAGGAGGTCATTCGTGGCTTCTATTAGAAGAAGAGGAGGCCTGAGAGAGTTGTGAAATTTAAAAAGGGCAAGATAAAGCGAGCAGAGAGATGACTGTGGGAGGGAACTGAGGTGGGAAAAGGGCTGAGTGTTGGCAGCTGTGGGAGATGGGTCCAAGCTGGAAAAGAAGTCACAGTTAGATAACGGAGCTTAAGAGGTCAGCAAGTGCGCAAGTGGGGGACTGTGAGCTGGTAACCGCTGCAGACTGCTAAGCAGAAGAGAGATCATCAGAATGTCCACAAGGACCAGCAGGTGGCCTGCAGAGGCTTAGCACCGAGGTGCCAGTCATAGCCTGCCTCCCACAGGGACCCTGGGGGTCTGGAATCTGAAGCATTGCTGCCTTTCTCCATCTCCACAGTCCTATCCCCCCAGATAGAGCACCATTAGGTCTCATTTCACTCTCCACTCTTTGAGGCCTAGCTCGTGTGACCTTCCCATCCCCTCCCTGGCTACATTCAGTGCAGGGATTGGCCGGACTGGCTGCTTCATCGCCACCCGAATTGGCTGTCAACAGTTGAAGGCCCGAGGGGAAGTGGACATTCTGGGCATCGTGTGCCAACTGCGGCTAGACAGGTGGGTCCACAGATGTAAACAAGACCGACAACATTAACAAGTGTCATTAGTGTCTCTGGGCCTCAGAGCACTGCTAGGTACATCACCATCAAGCACTCATCAAGAGCAAGGAAGGGAACCATTTTGCTTAAAGAGCTGTTTATTTTGTAAGTAACACCCAGGAAAAAAATCTCTATCTGAAATTTTGGTTTGAAGTTCCAGAATTAAACATGCCACTTTATGGATTTACCCTGAACCTTCCATCTTTTTTTTCTCCCATACTCTCTACACAGACAAAAGTTGGTAATGTTTGGTTCGAGATACTAGGTAGCCACAAGTAATAAGCCAAAGCTCACTGGGTATGGAGACAAAAGACTTGTACCTCACTGAGCTGTTACTCTACTTCTCTGAGCCCCTATTTCTTTATCTAGACTGATAAAGGTATCTTCCACTCTGCTGGGGGATACATAAATGTGGTCCATGCTGTTGGGGAACTCATTTCCATGAGCAACTGCCCCAAAGAGCTATTAAGCTATTGTAAGGAATGAATTAACTTCTGTGAAAGTGGCTCGGCGCCTGTAACTCAGTGGCTAGGGCACCAGTCACATACACCGGAGCTGGCAGGTTTGAACCTGGCCTGGGCCTGCCAAACAACAATGACAACTACAACCAAAAAGTAGCCAGGTGTTGAGGCAGGCTCCTGTAGTTCCAGCTACTTGGGAGGCTGAGGCAAGAGAATCACTTAAACCCAAGAGTTTGAGGTTGCTGTGAGCTGCGACACCATAGCACTCTACTGAGGGCAACATAGTGAGACTCTGTCTCAAATAAAACAAAACAAAACTTCTATGAAAGTATTTTGGAGGCTTGGTGCCTGTGGCTCAAGTAGCTAAGGCGCCAGCCACATACACCTAAAGTGGTGGGTTTGAATCCAGCCCGGGCCCGCCAGACAACAATGACGGCTGCAACCAAAAAATAGCCGGGCGTTGTGGCAGGCGCCTGTGGTCCCAGCTACTTGGGAGGCTGAGGCAGGAGACTTGCTTGAGCCCAGGATTGGAGGTTGCTGTGAGCTGTGATGCCACAGCACTCTACCCAGGGGACAGCTTGAGGGTCTGTCTCAAAAAAAAAAAAAGAAAGAAAGAAAGTATTTTGGAAATGAGGACTACTCTACAAATGTATATAATCACTATTTTTTTTTATTAAGTCATAGCAGTGTACACTAATACTATCATGGGGTATAGTGTACTGTTTCTATATGCAATTTGAAATACTTTTATCCAACTGATTAACATAGCCTTCATGTCTTTTTTTTAGTTATTGTGTTAAAACATTTATATTCTATATTTAGAGAGATTCATATTGGCAAGAGGGAAACTTGGGGCTCAGGGATATCCCTAGCCCCACCAAGGGACCAGAGGTCTGGCTTTGCCTCAGGAGCTGAGTGGGTCAGGGAAGACAGTTCCCCCTGGGCACACCCAGCCACAGGGCTCAGCCCTGAGTGAGAGGTAGAGGCTTTCTTCAAAGAAGAAGGTCTGGAGGGGCAGCAGGGGGAGTAGGAAGTACAAAGAATGAGTATATGTGAAGAAGTGGCATATTCTTAGAGAAAGTCAGGACTTTCCCAATGGAACTACAAGGATATTTGACTTGAGCCATTCAGCAAGCACCCTGACCCTCCTTCACTCATGGTTTGTTGTGTTTCTCCTTGCAGAGGGGGTATGATCCAGACCGCAGAGCAATACCAGTTCCTACATCATACTTTGGCCCTGTATGCGGCCCAGCTGCCTGAGGAGCCTAGTCCCTGACCCCTACCAACCTCCACCAGCCCAGGTGCTCACCCCATCTGACCCCTGGGAAGGTGGGTCTGGGGAAAGGGGGCTGCATGATCTGGTGGTACCCCCTAGGTGGGCAAGGGGAAGGAATGCAGGGCATTTCCAGCCACAGGGAGCTGCTGTACCAGTAAGGACAAGGGGCCAGACTCCAGGTTTTCACCACTGGCCACTCCTCTGTTTCCTCTAGTGGCCCCAAATGGACCACAGTGGGAGCCCCCTGTTTCTCTTGGAACTTAAAGATGGGAACTGGCACTTACAACAAAAAAGAAACCGAGGTATTCTGGTCTCCTCTGAGATGCTATTTGTGAGCTTCAGTTTCCTCATCTATAACATGGACATAAAGTGCTTTGCTGCCGTAAGGGGAGGCAATTAGACAAGTTCCTAGTAGCCATTCCAGCTGCATCTCCTTCCTGGGGCTGGCAAGAGGATGATTCCATGCTCATCCTCCACCTGGGCCCAGCCCAAGCACAGGCCAGATACAAGAGTGAGGAAAAGTCTGGCCCTGACTTCAAAGTCTCAGCATCCTAGCAGTGACTCTCTGATCCTCTTCCATATATGAGGGCTAGACCCCACTTCCCTACCAACGAGAACAAGGACTTGGATTACCTTTGTTTCTACCCATGTATCCTGAGAGCAAGCTACAGAGGTAACCAGGCCTGGAAGTTGAGATATCTGGAAAAAGGAATGTATAGGGACTACTCAGAGGCCAAGAGAGCTCCCTCTGACTCCATAATTGCCAGTCACTCACCCCAACTACTCTCTAGGGTAGCCCATCATTCTCTGCTTTGCTTCCACGACCTCACATAATACCCTGGGCATGCAGGAAGTCCCAAAGAAAGAAGGGAGAAGATGAGACAAAGAGCTCAGCCAGATTTTAGATAACCAACCCCACCACTACCCTTCATACAACTGCAATTGCAGAGTACACCTGAAGAGCTCAGTTGTTTCCGAAAGCAGTCTGGGTTATTACCACTTCATGCAGACATGGAGGCTCAACTGAACTAGGAGCCCTCACTATTTCCCCCAGAGAACTAACTCCCCTTGTTCATCTCAGCATCAACATAATTTCCAGGTGACCCCAGATCTATCTCAGGGCTGAACTACACACCCCAGGATTCATCCTCCTTGAATCCAGCACAAAGGTGCCTATTCTGAAATGGGGGTGAATGTAAGGCACTGTTTCTCCTGGCACTCCACCCCTGAGCTCTGCCCTGGCTAATACCAGTTCTCTGTGGCAACCCCCCAGGAACTGAATCCTGGAAAACATTTGGGTCTCTGTACTCATGACACCTCTTCTGAAGAACTTGCAGTGCTAAAACTGAGCTTGATTGTCTTAATGCTTCTGCTTGGCCTTCCTGAGGAGCTCCTCCTTCTTTGTAGCCCTGGGGATGGACTCACCTGCACCTCCACCTTCCTTAAACCTTGCAAGAGGCACTGCTGTGTATAGGTGGAGGGCTCTCAAGTGCCTGATCCTGCCCTGAGCTCAGACCCAGTCAGAGGGAAGAAACTGCATAGCCCCAAGGGCTCCCATTCGTGGCACTGTCACCCTAACCCTGTTTCTGAGCTCAGAGGCTACAAGCTCTACAAAAGAAACCAAGTGGGAAAATAAAGACTTCTTAGACCACTGATTCATTCCTTCTTTCCATCTTCTTCTCAGGCCTCTGAGGCCTCTTTGTAGCAATAGAGAGTAAAGTCTCCATGGATGAGGAACAGGTTACAAATCTTTACCTCTGGGATATGCACTTTTCTAGCACTTCCAGAGACATCAAACGAAGTGAAACTGAAGTCAATTTAGGAAGTGAGACAGGTGTACTGTCACACTCCACTCAGCCCTCTATGACAAAATGTAGTACCACAAACTGAACCTCTTATAAACAACAGACATTTATTACTCACAGTTCTGGAGACTGGGAAGTCCAACATCAAGGCCCTTGCTTATTCAGTGTCTGGTTAGGGCCTATTTTCTGGCTCATAGGCAGAGTCTTCACTCTGTTCTTACATGGTAGAAGGGGTGTAAGCTAGCATTCCCTCTCTCTCCTCCTCCCCTCTTTTATATAAGGCCACTAATCCCATTCATGAAGGCTGGCCCTCATGACCTAATCACTGCCTAATACCACCACCTTGGAGATTAGGATTTCAGTATATGAAGTGTAGGTGGACACAAACTCAGATCATAACATGTGCCTCAGAAACTAAAAAGGGACCTATGTAAGGGGCAGGGACTAGAAAGATAGCGCTTAATAAACCAGAATATTATACTAGTCCAAGACCTTGTGATTCCTCCACTTTGGCAACTGTTTGATTATTTGGGGTTGTCTAACTCTTGGATAGAATTGACAGGTATTATTGATATTAATAGTTTATTCACCTTTTACTAAAACAATAGAATGTATGTGTGAGTACATTTGAAAACCAAATCCTAAGGAACATCCAGCATAGATTGGGGACTAGCAAGGTACAGCCAGCTGGGGTGATCAGCCTGCTGACTGAGCAAGCCCTAAGGTCAGCTCCTGGCAGGGAAGAGAGGAAGGAGCAGGGTGGAGGGCATCTCCACAGGCCCTACACCACCTACTACTCCCAGTTCTCCTGTTGAAGTAAACTTTGCTTTTTACCACAATAGGGCAACGTTTTCCCGTGCCACAAATGTTACCAGAAATCCCCCACCTGGATTTAATCTGTTTCAGTATCATGGCGATGCTAGTAAAAATCAGCATCCAATAAAAGCATCGATTTCACTGTGGGCCAGCGCTTCCTAAACAAGTGATCCAGGTAAATTGTGGTTAACAACAAGATGGAGTAGGAAACGACCCAATATGGTTTTTACTCTCTGCTGGGCACCTTTTGAGAGGATAGGCTGTGTGCCCAAGGGTGCTCAGAGGTAGATGTTCCCGAAACAAAAGGCCTCCGTTTGCCTCCCTTTCATAGAGCTCTCATCTTAGTGTCCTAGGAAGTGGGTGACCCACCCTCTTTCAACCTGGAAACGTTCCTGCTTAACCAGCCACCTCTACTACACCACCCTTTAGGAAAGGGGATGCCAGGCAGAGCCAGGCAGCCAGGAAGAGGGGAAGGAGAAATAAATTAAACTCTATATTCCCCAAGCGCCCCTCGACGCCAGCTGCCAGTCAACTCGTATCCTTGAAGCCCGCAGGTTCCCCGCCCATCCCGCGCTGACCTCGGCCACCGACTCTGGGCGAGAGAGGAGCGCGCGCTCGCTCGGGTGCGAGCAGGACACTGCCGGGCCGCGCTGGAGGGCGGCGGCGGCGGCGCCGGAGGAGGAGGAGGGCGCTGAAGCCACACCCATCAGCGAGCCGATTCGGGGGCAGCGAGTTGTCGGCCGCTGCTCTCAAGCCTCCGCCCGCACCGAGCAGCGGGACCCGGGCTGCACCGGGGAGGGGCCGCTCCGGGCCGCAGCGCTAGGGCAGCGAGGGGCGGCTGGGACCCGGCACCGGGTGGAGCCGGCGGCAGCGACCATGATCGCTTTGTTCAACAAGCTGCTGGACTGGTTCAAGGCCCTGTTCTGGAAGGAGGAGATGGAGCTCACGCTAGTCGGGCTGCAGTACTCGGGCAAGACCACCTTCGTCAACGTGATCGCGGTAAGAGGGTGCTGGACGCGGGCCGCAGATCTGGCCTGTCTCCGCCCGCGCCGCGCCCTAGTGATCCCGGGTCGCTGCCTGGCATAGCCGGGCACGGCCGGGCGCCGGGCGGGGGAGGAGCCGGCCCCGGGCGCTTGGGGCCTAGTACGGCCAGTGGAGGAATCTGGTGGCGCGCCACTCGCTCTCTAGCCTCGGCCGGGATGGCATGGCTGAGGGTGAAGGAAAGGGTTGAAGAGACCGGACTAGCGCCCGGGGGCTGGAGGCATCGAGGGAGTCTTGAGGCAGGATGGATCCTCTGTCGGCTGAGACGGGTCTCCTCTGGGCATGACGGGGCGAAAGTCCCCGGGCCTTCCTGCCCCGGTTGTAGAGGGTCACGGGACGGGGCGACTGAGTGGCTTGGGAAGGGGGCCTGGGCAAACCCAGCCCCACCCTGAGGGCTTAACTCCTTCTTGCCGGAAGTTGAAGCCCAAGCACTATTGAGGGGGGAGGGAGGTATCCCCTGGGGATGGAGGAGTCAGCTGAGGCCCTTGGCTAAAGCCCAGACTCCTCCTCCTCAACCTCTCCCCAAGACCGACTGTGTCTAGGCTGGACACCGGGGGTCCAGGGAGGATGGCACCACAGAGGGAGTCTGGAGTCTCTGCCTGACTCAGAAGTTGCAGGTACTCCCAATCAGAGTGGAGTTGCAAGGGGCGCTGCCCCATTGGGGACATTGGGCGAGAGTGGCTCTGAGGTCTTTGAGTAGTCAGGACTGAGGTGGATTCTAAGAATCCTTCAATGCCAGGGAAGAGGTGGGGAAGGAGTTAAAATCTCTCTCTCAAAAAAAAAAAAAAAAAAAAGGAAGATGAGCTCCCTGGGTGTGAGCTGAGGCTGCAGTAATGGCTGCGGCCTCCCTTTCAGAGCTGGGGCTGGACCAGGCTTGTGGGTGAGGCAGCTTGGGACAGGGACTGGGACCGTCCCAGTCCCAAAGCTGGGGTTTCTGAGAACTGTGAATTGACCAGATACTGACTAAAAATGCTGATGAGGTAGGTCAGCGAAATGAATGTGGCCACCAGCCTCATACCTCCACCTGCCCAACCTGGCAGAAGATGGGCCTCCTGGATGGGTCTCAGCATCCCAGAGGGAGTATTCTAGGAGGGAATGTCACTTACATTGGACCTGAAGGGGCTGGTGCCCATAGTCACATGATTGGGCACTGACTTCCTTTATGAAGCAGACTCTGCAAATGACCTCTGCCCCTTCCTCGACCCAGAGTCTCCTGGCTCCTCATCTGTCAGGGCACAATTTTCAGCAATGCTAGGATTCTTGGCACAAGACTTTTCTCAGCTATCCTCTGCTCCTGGGCCCCTGTCTGCCTGTCTGCCCCTAGGGTCAGAGACCCACTGATTAGATTTGACATTGACTTGGGCTCTTGGGCATCAGCAACACCTAGATTCCTCCCCGGCTCTGCAGGCCTATGAGGCTTGGGTTTTAGGCATTTAGGTCTGGGATATATCTCTGGGGTAAGACCAAAAGAAGAATTAAGTTGCTGTGGCTTGGCCTAAGTGTCACTTCCTGTCCCGAGGGAAGATCTTGTGGAGCATTAGTAAGGCTCAGGACAGGGATCCACAGGGACCCAAATCAGATCCAGAGGCTAACCTTTGACAGAAGCACCCCCTCCAGACCACCATCATGTCTAGAGAGTTGGGGCCTATAACAGGTCAGAAACAGAACCCAAGAGTTCCAAATTTCACTGCCAGGGTCAACAGTTTCTGTGGTGTACAGTGAGCATTCTCCTTTCCCCAGTCCACATGTTCCCCTTTCTGATAATAAATATGCAACTTCCACTGACTAGTATATCCTGAAAGAGCAAGCTGAATTTCTTTTTTAAAAGAGGCTTCCCAAGGGAAACGACCCCCTGTGGGCTGCAGGTGGAATTCCAGTGTCTGGGTAACTCCAGTGTTTTCAGATGGTCCAGGGCTACCACACTGGCATTTCTGTCCACCCTGTGTATAATCACAGTTGAGTGTCTTCCAAAAAGAAATGAAGAGTCAGAACCCTGGGCCCTGTTCCCATGCCTACCACTGAATTTCTGAATTACCTTTGCCTGTTCATTTGGTCTCCGTTTGTCTCAGATCCTTCCTCACAGGGTCTTTTTTACTCACTCTATGAGGTCTAGCTGTAAATAGAAATTGAGTTGAGCATGCCTAGTTGCTCAGCAGGTTAATGCGAGCTGGAAATAAATTAGATAGAGACTTTAAAATGCTTTTAAGAACCTGAAACAGATCATTTTGAGTTCTGAAAAGTTGTGATGCGAGCCAAGTGGGAGATGTTTAACCCTGGGGAGAACAAGAGGGTCATTTTTAAATATTTAAAAGTTTAAATGACTATGCTATAGAAGAACTAGTATCAGGGTACCCAAGGCAACTTAGGACCAAGAAGTGGAAGTTACAGGAAGACTGCTTTTGACTCACTATAAAGAACTTTTTGATAGTTGGAGCTGACTCAAGAGGGAGTGGGACAGAGGGGGCTTCAAGTCTGAGATAAAAGGTTGGATCTCGGCTGGGTGTGTGATTCATGCCTGTAATCCTAGCACTCTGGGAGGCCGAGGAGGGTGGATTGCTTGAGTTCATGAGTTCGAGACCAGCCTGAGCCAAAAAGCGAGACCCCCGTCTCTACTAAAAATAGAAAGACTGATGCCAGAAGATCGTTTGAGCCCAAGTTGGAGGTTGCTGTGAGCCATGATGCCACAGCACTCTACCCAGGGCAACAGCTTGAGACTCTGTCTCCAAAAAAAAAAGGTTGGATCTCATTTCAGACATGATGACTTAAGGTTAATTCTGACCTTAAGTGAGGAGTTTGTAGGACAGGGAGGGAAATTTCCGTTAGTAGGGAAATTAAATCATAAACTGATTCCATGTTAGCTCCCATTGACAGCTGACCATGAACTATGTTGGTGCTGGGGAGCCTAGCTCCTGGAAGGTTTTCCTAGCATTTCCCTTTGCCATGGTCACATTCTGCCAGGCTGGCTTCTCATTTAGTTGGGAGCCTATGGACCTTCCAATTGCCAAAGAGCAATGATGGCTCCCCGTGCTGTATGAAAATTGTTTCCTAGCACTTTTTTCCTTCTCCCCCATTTTGTAGTAAGAAATCTGAAGCCCAGCTCGGCGCCTGTGGCTCAACTGGCTAAGGCACCAGCCACATACACCTAAGGTGGCAGGTTCAAATCCAGCCCAGGCCCACCAAACAACAATGATGGCTGCAACCAAAAAATAGCCAGGCATCGTGGTGGGCACCTGTGGTCCCAGCTACTTGGGAGGTGGAGGCAGGAGACTGGCTTGAGCCCAGGAGTTGGAGGTTGCTGTGAGCTGTGATGCCACAGCACTCTACCCAGGGGGATAGCTTGAGGCTCTGTCTCAAAAAAAAAAAAAAGAAAGAAAAGAAAAGAAAAGAAATCTAAAGCCCAGAAAGGTTAACTGTCTTGTCCAAGATCCCTCCCTCCCCATCATGAGTGATACACAAGAGCTAAACTCCCTCCCACATTCAATTTCTTTTTATTTTCTTTCTTTTTTTTTTGAAACAGAGTCTCACTGTGTCGCCCTTGGCTAGAGTGCCATGTGTCACAGCCCACAGCAACCTCAAACTCGGGTTTAAGGGATTCTCTTGCCTCAGCCTCCCAAGTAGCTGGGACTACAGGCACCCGCCACAATGCCCGGCTATTTTTTTGTTGCAGTTTTCGTTGTTGTTTAGCAGGCCTGGGCCAAATTCAAACCTACCAACCCTGGTGTATGTGGCTGGCACCCTAACCGCTGAGCCACAGGTGCCAAGCCAGATTCAATTTCTTTCTTTTTTTTTTTTTTTTTTTAAGAGAGAGACAGAGTTTCACCTTGTCTCCCTCAGTAGAGTACTGTAGCGTCACAGCTCACAGCAACCTCCAGCTCTTGGGCTTACGGGATTCTCTTGCCTCAGCCTCCTGAGTATCTGGGACTACAGGCGCCTGCCACAATGCCTGGCTATTTTTTTGTTGCAGTTTGGTCGGCACCGGGTTCAAACCCGCCACCCTTGTTATGTGGGGCAAGCGCCCTACTCACTGAGCCACAGGCACCACTCCAGATTCAATTTCTTAATCTGCACACACGGGGGCAGAGCAGACTTCAATCCAGCAGGTGCCCCCATCCCAATACCCCAACATCCTGCTGGGGGTTGAGAAACTATACTGCATTTGGTTCTTCCCACAGAAGAGAAGCAGTTCTCCTTGAGGTCAGTCCCTCTTCCTCAGTGATTCCTAACTTTGGGGGTCTCTTGGACCTTTTTTTTAAGAGACAGAGTCTTATTTTGTTGTCTTGGGTAGAGTACCGTGGCCTCACAGCTTGCAGCAACCTCTGCTCTTGGGCTTAGGTGATTCTCCTGCCTCAGCCTCCCGAGTAGCCGGGACTACAGGAGCATGCCACAACACCCAGCTATTTTTTTGTTGCAGTTTGGCCGGGTCGGTTTTGAACCCGCCACCCTCAGTATATGGGGCCGGCGCCCTACTCACTGAGCCACAGGCGTCGCCCTCTTGGACCTTTTTGATATCTGAGAAAAGTTATACGCCCTTTCCCCAGAAAACTGTACATACAAACAAAACTTTGCACACGTAGATTGTGTGCAATTTCAGGGGCTTTAAAAGATCTCTGAAGCCTAGCTTTGAAGCTCCGGTTAGGAACCCCAATTCTCCCTGGTCATTGGGCATCTTTTTTGGGTACTCAGCTGTCACTTCCTAGAGTCATGGTGAATGGGTGATGCCTGCAGATAAAAGGGAATCTGCACTCTCTTCAGGTGGGACCTCAGTAGGCACTGAATAAAAGCCAGTTATCTCTTACATCTTGACTAAAAGTCAGAGCCACTGAATCCTTTACGTGACCCAGAGCAAATTATTTCTGCCACCTAATAGGAGAAAAGGGCATGGTAAATGAACAGGGCTGTCACTCTCAGATTCAAGGTTAAGGGAGCCCCCTATCTGATTCTGGTGGGTGAGCAGAGGTATCCTATGTGTGAACGTGGAGATGGCCTGAGAGGGAATTGAAACTAGCTTCATTTTGAAGCCTGTGGCTAGTTTAGAACAATCCAGAGATCTTAGAGACAATTTAGAGGGAGAAGTGAGAATTATTATTTGAAATTAGCTTTGGGCGGGTACCCCCTCCCATGTGTTGGCTCGGCGCCTGTGGCTCAGTCGGCTAAGGCGCCAGCCACGTACCCCTAAGGTGGCAGGTTCGAATCCCCAGCCTGGGCCCGACAAACAACAATGATGGCTGCAACCAAAAAATGGCTGGGCACCTGTGGTCCCAGCTACTTGGGAGGCAGAGGCAGGAGACTTGCTTGAACCCAGGAGTTGGAGGTTGCTATGAGCTGTGATGCCATGGCACTCTACCCACAGTGATAGCTTGAGGCTCCATCTCAAAAAAAAAAAAAAAAGAAAAGAAAAGAAATTAGCTTTGGGGCCAGCCAGAGTTATTTCTTACTGTAATCTTAATACTCTGGGAGCTCAGGCATGTGGATCGCCTGAGCTCAAGAGTTTGAGACCAGCTTGAGCAAGAGCCAGACCCTGGTCTCTACTAAAAATAGAAAAAACTAGCTGGGTGTGGTAGTGGGTACCTGTAGTCCCAGCTATTCAGGAGGCTGAGGCAAGAGGATCACTTGAACCCAAGAGTTTGATATTGCTGTGAACTATGACACCATGGCATTCTACCAAGGGTGACAGACTGTAAGACCCTGTCTCAAAAATAAATAAAAGAAAATAGCTGGACGGTGCCTGTGGCTCAGTGGTAGGCACTGGCCCCATATACCGAGGGTGGAGGGTTCAAACCCAGCCTTGGCCAAACCGCAACAAAAAATAGCTGGGCGTTGTGGTGGGCTTCTGTGGTCCCAGCTACTCGGGAGGCTGAGGCAAGAGAATCACCGAAGCCCAGGAGTGGAGGATGCTGTTAGCTGTAATGCTATAGCATTCTACCAAGGGTGACAAAGTGAGACTCTGTCTCTTACAAAAAAAAAAAAAAAAGAGGGCGGCGCCTGTGGCTCAAAAGGGTAGGGCGCTGGTCCCACATGGCGGAGGTGGCAGGTTCAAACCCAGCCCCAGCCAAAAGAAAAAAAGAAAAGAAAAGAAAATAGCTTTGGGAAATGGAATTCCAGTCAACTCCCCTGCATTCAGCAAATCCTATTGTTGTTACTGTAGACCTGGTTCCTCTGCTCAAGAAGCTTTCCATCTACTGGGGAGACACATGAGTAAACAGATAATTTAGAGTGTGGATTCTCCTTTTTAACAAATGGAGTAGAGTACAAATAAACCAAAACCATGGATAGTCCAGAAACTGCCTAGCATCCATTGCATTTTGGGCAGTGACCTATATACTTTGCTCCAAAAAATTTGACTAGCATATTTACTACTAGTTTGAAAATATGTCCATTTTCCTTGAGATGACCACAACCTGTTTGGGATCTTTTTCTGGGAGGTAATTTACTCTTCCTCTTCACTGGAGACTAAATACAGGAAAAGGGCCTCAGTTACAACAGGGAGATGTAAGTTAGGCCTTAGGAAAGATTTTCTCCCAGTCTAAGTTGAGAGACTGACATTGCCTGATGAAGATGGGCCTCTTTACAGAACAGCTTCAGGTGTGGGAGGAACACCTAGGTTGCTTACAGCCTGGCCTTGCCTGAAAGCAAGAGACATTCAAAAGATGGCTCCTGCGATACTCCTCATGGGAAGTCTCAGGTGCTCTGGCCTGACCTCTGCATCTCACAGAGATCGGTGGGGGGGGGGGGCAGGTCTGGGTCCTGTTGGTTTTTTCACCTTTTCTCATTCTGAGTCTTCTTTCCAGTCAGGACAGTTCAATGAGGACATGATCCCCACTGTGGGTTTCAACATGCGTAAAATCACCAAAGGGAATGTAACCATCAAGGTGAGGGGCAGGAGGCTGAAACTCTAGGCCTGGGCTAGGGGCATGGAGAGGACTCTGTGTGTGTGTGTGTGTGTGTGTGTTGTGGGGCAACAGCCAAGGCCCCTGGGAACAAGGAGCTGAAGGGGAGTAGAGGTGTGGATCCCCTCGGTGAGGAGCTGGGGAAAGAGTAGAGAAGACTCCTGAGGGAGTCAGAGGGACTCAGGGAGAGAGGGGGAGAACTGGAGAGAAAGCAGGGAGGCCAACGTGGGAAGGGCAGAGCAGGAGGGGCCGGGGTGGGTTTTGTTTGCCTGTCTGCTACCGAGGCCATCTCATACTCTTCTTGCTCAGCTCTGGGACATTGGGGGACAGCCTCGTTTCCGCAGCATGTGGGAGCGTTACTGCCGAGGAGTGAGCGCCATCGTGTAAGTACAGGGGCACAGCCAGGCTGCAGGACCCTTCAGCCTTACCTGGCTTCCCCCAGCCCTGCTGCCTGCAAGGACCCCGAGGCGCGGACTTTTAGATTAGACATAATCCTCTATTCTTGACACACTGTGCATGGCCTGCCTTCATTTTTCATGCTTCTTGTTTCTTATTAGATAAAGGCTCTGGATACCCACTGCCCAATTTAAGAACAAGAGCATCAGGCCTGGCACGGTGGCTCACACCGGTTATCCTAACACTGTAGGAGGCCAAAGCAGGAGGGTCACTTGAGCTCAGGAGTTCGAGTGAGCAAGATTGAGACCCTAACTCTACTAAAAATAGAAAAATTAGCCAGACATGATAGTGGGCACTTGTAATCCCAGCTATTCCTGAGGCTGAGGCAGGAGGATCACTTGAGCCCAGGAATTGTGGTTGTGGTGAGCTATGGTGACACTACTGCACTTTAGCCAGGATGATAGTGAGACCCTGTCTCAAAAAAAAAAAAAAAAAAAAAGAAACAATAGCATCAGTAACCAGATGTAGCTGTGCATTTCTCCTCCAACTCAAAGTCACCAAAGTATGATTTAAATGATTTATTCCCTTGTGGGGTGTTTGTGTGTTTGTTTGAAACCGGTTCTTGCCCTGTTGCCCAGCAAGAGTGCAGCGGCATCATCACAGCTCACAGCAACCTCAAACTCCTGGGCTCAAGTGATCCTCCTGCCTCAGCCTCTCCAGTAGCTGGGACTATAAGTACCTGCCATAACTCCTAGCTAGTTGCTATGTTGTCCAGGCTGGTCTGGAGCTCCTGACCTGAAGGGATCCTCCCATCTGGGCCTCTCAAAGTGCTAGGATTGCAGGTGTGAGCCCCTTCACCCAGCCAGTCCCTTGTTTTTTAACCATAATTTTACTCAGCTGGACGTGGTGGCACAAGCCTATAGTCCTAGCTACTCAGGAGGCTGAGGTAAGAGGGTTGCTTGAGGCCAAAAATTCGAGGCCAGCTTGGGCAGCATAGAAAGACCATGTCTTCAAATAAAATAAGTTTTTAAAATTACAAAATTTCCTTCTATACATATAGGCATATGCCTCAAATAATAGATTGTTTAGTTTTCCCCAAAGAGGAAATGATAGACTGTGGTACCTGTTAAAAGAAAATCTTCTGGGGTTTCCTTTGATTTTTTTCCACTCTAACCTTATCTAGTCTTTCCATGAAAACCTAAGAGGGTCGCTTTGGGAGGGGTTTACAGCTAATCTCTAAGGACCCAAACTGCCACGTGAGTACTGGCATCCCCAATGTAGGACGTCAGAGGACAGGAGAATGGCAGGCCCCAAGAGTCCCTGTAGCTTTTTTTTTTTTTTTGAGACAGAGTGTCACTATGTTGCCCTCGGTAGAGTGCTGTGCTGTCACAGCTCACAGCAACCTCAAACTGTTGGGCTTAAGTGATTCTCTTGCCTCAGCCTCCAAGTAGCTGGGACTATAGGCACCTGCCACGATGCCCAGCTTTTGTTGTTGTTGCAGTTGTCATTGTTGTTTAGCAGGCCCAGGCTAGGCTCAAATCCACTGGCCTGGGTCTATGTGGCTGATGCCCTGCTCACTGAGCTACGGGCACCGAGCCCCCTGTAGCTTTTACTTTCATGGATTCAGAAAATATTCACTGAGCATCTGCCTTGAACCAGGCCAGGGTAGCCCCAGACCCAGAAGTGACAAGCTTGCTGTTTTCTCCTCCAAACAGCAGCTTCTTCTGTTTCTTTCTGCCTCTCAGCCTGTGGCATCAACATGCTTCTACCCACCCTGCCTTTTTCCTGCAGGTACATGGTGGATGCTGCTGACCAGGAGAAGATTGAAGCCTCTAAGAATGAACTACACAATCTACTGGATAAACCTCAGCTGCAGGGCATCCCGGTCAGCAGAGGGAGGGGCAAGGGCTCAGGGAGTCACTGGGGGCAGGTGACAGCTAAGCATTATGGAGGAGGAGAGAGGAAAAGTGGGGGAACCAGGAGGCCAGCTCGCCACCCAGACCACCTGGGTACAGCTGCCTGAGACCTAATCCTTGCCCTCCCTTCTCCATAGGTCTTGGTCCTGGGTAACAAGCGGGACCTACCAGGAGCACTGGATGAGAAGGAGCTGATTGAGAAAATGTGAGTTTAGTGCCTCTTTATTCTTCCTGCTCCTCCAACTCCCTAGCGATCAGGCTCTGGGCCCAGCTTGTTGCTGTTCTCAGTATTCACCACACAGTGGCAGCAGAACACACCTTTCCAGGAGCCTCACCCTCCCCACTATAACCCCTTGAGTAAGAAAAAGACTCCTAGTCTGCCCCCAGTCCCAGCCTTGGCAAAGTATGCTCTGGTTTCTCCCAGGAATTTGTCTGCCATCCAGGACCGTGAGATCTGCTGCTACTCCATCTCCTGCAAAGAAAAGGACAACATCGGTGCGTGGGTTTGAGGAAGGGTGGGGAAGGGAAAGACATTTCTGGGTGTTTTAGTGGCTCTCAAAGGTTCTCGTTCCACGTTTTCCTTCAAGCCCAAACTCCGTGGTTCTTGGGTAGAGCATGCACCCAGGAGGCCAGATTCTGAGCTCTATCCCAGCTCTGCCTCAACAGGCTGTTATGATCTTAGCAAATCTCTGGGCCTCACTTCTTGCCTCTAAGATTATGGGGCTAGACCAGGTGATCCTCACAGCCTTCTGGCTCTGGCACACGGTGGCTCTATCTCTTTCTCAGTGCCCAGATTCCCCAGCCATTGCTGGGGACCGTGGGGAGCTTCACAGCTCTGAACTTTTGATGCCCTGGAGCTTGGTGCCTGGCTGCAGCATGACAAGCCCTGGGCTTACTGCCCACCTGCTTCTCTGCTGCCCCAGGCTTCCTGGCCTTGAAGACCTTATGACCTTCCTGCTTGTCCCCCTCAGACATCACCCTACAGTGGCTTATTCAACACTCAAAGTCACGGAGAAGCTGAGACTGCGGCCCTTCTCCCTTGGACCAGGGACCGTCGTTTAAACCCGAAGCCAAGCTCCCCGCCCATTCCTGTCACCCCCTCTAAGCCCACCCCTCCTCACTCAGTAGTGGGGTGAGGCCCTCTGGGATCCCAGAGTCCTATTCTGCTGAGGTTTGAACTCCTGTTTTTATTGTAAAATAAATCGCCCCCATTCTGGTTCCCTAACTTCTCACTCTCCCCTCTGCCTCAGTCCCTTCTCCCAGCTGTGCTTTCCTCCTTCCTTCCTAACACCCTGGCCCCACAGCCCCTACCCTCCTTGCCCTCCAATCCGCTCCTCTACTTCCCTTTCAACTCTCTGTTATTGTCCTGTGTGTACAGTATATATATGTATATATATTTTAATTTTTTAATTTAAGCAAAGACTAAACTCAACCATTTGATGCTGCAGGGGCCATTCAGGATCTGGGAGGGGGGCAGTCTGGAGAGAAGGAAAGAGATGCCCACTTGGCTAGGGGCAAGTTCAGATGAGGAAAGGTGGAGGCTGGCACCTGGGGCAGGTACCAGCCTGGGCACTGGTGACTGCCCCTGTCATGCTGTGTCTTCACCTCCTAACCTGGTGTGTCCCTGCCATGCCTGAAGGCCTCAGGCTGGAGGGAGCCTCTGGAGGTGCCCCCCACCCTCTGCTCCCAGCCTCGGTAGGGCCACCAGGCATAATCAGGTGCCAGAGACCACCAGGCCTGCGGGGCAGGAAGCCAGCATCCATACCACCCCAGCACCCCTCCTGCCTGTTCTTGGCTCCCAGCTCTGGCCCCTCCCCAGGGCCCCCACCTCCATGGCCCACCTCATTTTCTGTTCTCATTTTGCAGAATTGCACAAGGAGAGAACTCAGCATGGGGGGTTGGTTCTTTGGGTTTTGTTTGTTTATTTGTTTAATTTAATGATTTGTAAAGTGATGTTCCTCTTCCTTTTTTTACACTTTTCAGCTCATATTTAACCTCTGTTTGGAAAATGATTCTTGTAACTGTACATTTTTTTGCCTCCTAATAACAACAAAAATAAATGACCAATTTTGTGTTGGGGGGGTGTCTGGTACCAGTTATTTCCCCACAGATGGCATGGATTGACCAGCAGGCTCGCAGGGTCAGCAGCACAGCCTCTCACACTAGAGCCACGCCCACAGAGAGCCAGGCATGT
The DNA here is from genome assembly GCA_963574575.1 of Galagoides demidoff. NCBI lineage: Eukaryota > Metazoa > Chordata > Mammalia > Primates > Galagidae > Galagoides > Galagoides demidoff. The sequence continues at coordinate 11,383 of CAUYQV010019432.1, read as the reverse complement.
GCTCACTCTAGGGACACAATGGCACTGCACAAAACAGTCACCCACACGTGTGTCTGAGCTCTTATGCTGCCTCCTTCTCGTGCTCTTTCAGACTTCCATATCGCCCAGCTTTGAGTGGGCAGCTGCCAGGGGGAGCTATGAGGTCTGCTGAGGCAGCTGCCCCGGGCTTGGGTTGTGGCAGCCAGTGGGTGGGGACTGGATGCTGGTTTGTGCTGGGACTGAGTGTCCCTTTCCTTATAACTAGTTCAGTCCTCAGCCCCGCCCTCTCCCAGGCCCAGGACCTCCCTGCAGCCAGGGTTGGGCCAGAACCAGAACTTGGCCCTCACCCTAGTCCCTACCCTAGCACCCGTTAATTGTCCTGGTGGCTGTCTGTTGGTGGCAGGGCTACTGGCTTCTCAGGAGGAGCCCAACCTCGCTCCTCTGCCTGATTCGAGTGTCCCCCAGCCCACCATTGGAGCCAGCCTCCCTCTGTCCACAACAGCTGCTTCAGGTCCTCCCTGGCCGGCTTGCTCACATCCGAGGCCATCTTGACCCAGTTTTACCGTAAGCCCCGCCTCTTCTCATCCTCCCCTTCACCCTGGAAAATGGGGCAGGCCCCTGCAGATCACCCATCCTTCCTCAGCCCTCCCACCGCAGGAAAAAAGAGTTGTATTTTCCCTCCTTTCTGGGAGGGGGCCTTTGACCTCCCTTGACAGCCCCTGCCCTTCCTGGACATCCAGGGCTTCCTCCTGGAAGCACTTTCTAGTCGTCAGAGCTGTCAAAGAGAGAAATGCCCTGCCTGGAGAGGCAGTTCCCCATTCATTGCCAGAGAGTTTGAGGAAAATATTGGGGACAGAATTTGGCAACCACAGTAAATGATTCTAAGGTACCTTCCAACTCCTAAGGAACAGGAGACGTGCTCCTCTGGTTAAGGAGGTTGAAAGTGACCCAGGCTCTGTCCCCAGCCCTCTCTTGGTTGTAAGGGTGGCTGGCTATGCCCCTGGCCTGGGAGCCTGGGGTAAGACCAACAGTCATTTATCGGGGACCATTTTTCTCAGGTCCCATTTATCCTTCAATGAGGGCTGAGGTTTGAGGTAAGCAAGAATGAGCTGGTTATCAGTAAGCAAGCAGCAGAACACCACAGTGCCTTCATGCAGCGGGTGCCTGGCAATGACTTAACAAACTTGTTAAGCTACTTCAGGAGGCATTGCTTGAGCCCAGGAGTTCAACACTAACCTGGGCAACATAGTGAGACCCCACTCTTTTTTTTTTCTTTTCTTTTTTTGCAGTTTTTGGCCGGGGCAGGGTTTGAACCCACCACCTCCGGTATATGGGGCCAGTGCCCTACTCTTTTGAGCCACAGGTGCCGCCCCAGAGACCCCACTTTAAAAAAAAAAAGGGAGAGGCTTGGTGCCCATAGCACAGTGGTTACCGTGTCAGTCCATGAACCCAAGGGTGGCGGGTTTGAACCTGACCCGGGCCAGCTAAAGCAAAAATGACAACTGCAACAACAACAACAAAAATTGCTGGGTGTTGTGGTGGGCGCCTGTGGTCCCAGGTACGTGGGAGGATGAGGCAAAAGAATCACCTAAGCCTGAGAGTTTGAGGTTGCTGTGAGCTGTGACGCCACAGCACTCTACCAGGGCAACAGCTTGAGACTCTGTCTCAAAAAAAAAAAAGAACTTGTTAAAGTTGAGTTGAACAGGGACAGATCATGAATATATGTAAATTATGTTTGGTGCCCTTTGATGCCAAAACCTGGTTGAGTTTAAGAATACCCTGGCCAAGCCTGCTCCATAGTACTAGAGAACTGAATTCCCAAAGGAGAGGAAGAAAGAAAAGGTGCCAAGCACCATGCCAGACATTTTATATATCTTGCCTCATTAAATGGCCATAGTACTCTGTGAAGGAGAGATTGTTCCCATTTTACAGATGAGAAAGCTGAGATTGAGAGGCTAAGTAACTGCATTCAAGTTCCAGGATAAATGATGGAAAGATGACCCCCCACGTGGATTGGGGAGACGCAGTGGATTACAGGCTCCCTCATCCCCGCCAACCTGAGATCACAGCCTCCTGAAGTCTGCTCCTTAGCGAGTGTGTCAGCGCACCCTCAGCATCCCAACCCAAGTTCACTGCCCTCCATGTGCTACCCTCTCCCTCCCCCAAGCCTGGGACCCCTGATCAACAAACCCCACATTGTTTCCCCAGCTGGCCCGGGCTGGAGGGACAGTGGCTCTTTCCCAAGGCTGACTGGCCTGCTGACTGATTCTGCAAGCCATTCACATTGGCAGGCCTGGGAGGTGGCGGTGGCAGTGCCTTGGATTCATCATCTCTCTCCCTTCATCTCTGAGCCAGCCAACCAACAGGAGGGAGAGGCAGAGTGTGCCCTTTGTGGAAGAGGCTCCCCAAACAGGATGCTGATGTGTCCCCCCTCCCCTGCTCCCAGCCTTCCATCCTCAGCCTTCTTCCTCCCATTCTGGACTTTCACCTCAGTTCACCCGGCCCCCTGCCCACATCCCTTAGGAAACTTGGTGTGTCTGGGACTGGGGGGTGTGGGGGGTGTGGGGCAGAGGAGTTGGGTGCAATGTGGAGGAAGCAACCCTGTAGCCTAAGCATGGCAAGCCTGCCTTTGGCCCCCTCCACCATGCACCCCTCCATATTAAGTTTCTACAGACGAAGCTGGGGGCTTCAGTCACCGTGGCAACAGGGCTACTGAGAAATGGGTGGGTGTCATTCCCCAGCACAAAGGGTGTGCGCATGGCAGCATCATCACCTAGCAACGGCCTCCTGCTCTCTTGGCGGCATCACCCGGCCCTGGGGGTGGGTGCCAGGGACAGAGAACAAGGCCGTTAAGATCCTTAGGAGGGGGGAGGGAAGCTTAGTACAGGGCAGGCTGAGGCCAAGGGGCGTGGGTTGGGTGGACAGAGGAAAATGGAACCCAGGGCAGTGGGAAGCCCCTGCCTCTCGCCATCCCTGGGCCCCTAGGGGACCTTCCTGAGGCCCATGTGGAGGTTCTGGGTAGGCCTGGTGTACAGAAGTCTCCAGTGGGACCCAGAGCTGAACTTCAGACAGAGGAGGGTGGCTCTGAGGAAAGCTGGGCTTCGGGGGCAGGGATTGGTTGGTGGCCCAGGCTGAGACCTCACTTCTGACTAATGTGTCAGCTTCCCAGGCTAAGAGTGCCCTTTGGAAGGACCCAGAAGTGGAGCTGGGAAAGTGGGACTCAAGGGCAAGGGATGGCAGGAGGATCTGCAGTGTCTTTGGGGGGAGGTGGTGGAGCTCTGCTGGGAAGGCTGGGGTGGGGGAGTAGGGTGGGGTAGGCATCTGGACTGTCTACAAAGCAAAACACTCCATTCTAAGAAAATGAACAAGAGCAGCTCTCAGAGTGAGAGAAGCTGGGCAGGCCTGGGACTCATGGAAGGAAATCCCCTGGATTCTCTCAAATGGGGGCTTTGTGGAGAAAGGGTCAAATAGACACAGGGGCTCCAGAGGAGATGAGTTCACAGCCTTTTGACTTCCCAGGAGCTGCTGGGTTTAGGCCAGGATGCGGTCTTAGCCCACCCTCCACTAGTTTCCCAAGCCCTGCACTATCTCTGTCCCTCAAGAGCCATAAGGCAATTACAGGGCAGGGCTGTGCACAGGCCAAGGCCAAAGGTGGTCAGGACGAAGGCCCAGGTTCATCTGGCCTCTGCCAAGATTTGGCATAAGAACTGCAATGGGCATAGGGGTAGTTCTACCTAGTTTATTTTTTTTCAAGATAGGTCTTCTACGGGAAAGCACCTAACAAGGGGGACTGGACAGGGCATCTCAAAGAGAGGAGGAAAGAGAGAGACACCCTCCAGAAGAAGAGAAAGTGTCAGTAACAGGGGCGTCCAGGGCTGGGATAGATCAGTTCCAGAGAAGAGGGTACTGGACCAAGTTGGGCTTCTCCCAAGGAGTCTCCTATTCCAGGATGGGGTTCCAGGATGAAGATGGGGAGATGATGCTCAGACAGGGCACAATCAAAGTATAGTCAGGTTTCTAGGCAGAGAGCAGGAAAAGGGCTGGAATCAAGAGAAGGCAGGCAAAGTCCTGGCTCCCAGCTGATGGGACTGAGTTTCCACGCAGTTCTAAGGACCTAGAGGCATCACTGCCCACTAGTGGAAAGGACAGAGCTGGAAGGCCCCACAAATGACAGGAAGGCCCTGCTTAGGGAGGGGGCTTTGACCTTCCCAAACCTCAAAAAGAGGAACCAAATCCATCTCTAGACAGCAAGACGGGCCGCAGAGTAAGACCTATGGGGAAAGAAAGAGCAAACACCTGCAAGTGGCAGCCCTGCCCCACCCAGCCCCGCCCCGCCCCGCCCCTGCTCGGGCCTCAGCAAGGCGTGCCCAGGGGCAGGAGTGGAGGTGACTCCCTGGGCTTGTGAAAGTAGATGGAGGAGGATGCCTCGGTCTTGTGCTTGTTGTCCGAGCTGTTGGTGGCCGAGGCCTCTGAGGCCCCACCGCACTCCTCACAGCAGCAGCAGCAGCAGCAGTCCAGAAAGGCCTGGCCCAGCGGCTTGCAGACGCACAGCAGCAGCACCGGGGTGATGGCGCCCTTGAAGAAGGTGGAGAACTGATTGATGAGGCCCAGGAGGTCCAGGGTCTGGCGGGTCAGCTCAGTGGAGAGGTAGGCCACCACGATGTTGCAGACGTTCTCTGGGAGAGTGCAGCAGGCGTAGACCACAGTCAGACCCACTACTGTGCTGTTGAGCTGGCTCTCACACTGCTCATGCTTGCTTGCCCGGCACTCCGGCTTCCTCCCTGTGGGGCCCCGGACCCTCCATGTCACCAGCTGGCAGGTGATGGTGAAGAGGATGGGCAGGCAGAAGTAGCAGCCAAAGTACCACCACATGCGGGCGTTCTGGTAAGTCATCACCAGTGAGTAGAGGGACTCAGGCAGGCTGGCCGAGGGCTTCATGACGCATGAGTCCACAGTGCCCGTGGTGGGGGCAGGCTCCTGTGCCAGTTGCCATAGCAGGAGCTCAGGCACCGCCAGGGTCATGGAACCCACCCAAATAACAGCCAGCTTGGCTAGGATGGACTGGCACTGCTCGATAGGCCTCACCTTGGGCAGGGTACTGGTAGCCACGTGGAAACGGTCGATGCCCAGGGCACAGAGGCTGAAGGTCGTGACTCCCAGAGAGGAGACCTGCAGGCAAGGAGGTGGACGAAGAGAGAAGCACTTGGTCAAAATTTCTGAGGACAAAGGAGGATGACAAATTGAGTGATAAGCATAGAAATCATAGTAATGTAAAACCTACCATGTAATGGGCATGTTTTTTCCATACTGTTGATGAGAGTGGTAGGGTTGAGGCACACGTGTGTGCACACCCCACACACACACCCCTGTCTCTTCTCACCTTGTCTTTGCCTCTCAGGCTAGGCTAGGGACAAATGGCCTGCCTTCCACAGACCTCATGCTTTCTGAGAAACTTGGGCAATTCATCTCTAAGGAAGAACCAAGACAAAGACACAGAAGTTCTGGGTTTGTGCTGGTCCTTCCACTTCCTGCAATCCATTTTTTGCATGGGTCAGATGAGTGGTTTGGGAGAAACAGTGCTCACACACACAGACTCAGTCTCCTGGCCCTGTCTGGAGGAGCCGAGGGCCTGGCTGTGTGGAAAAGCAGCCCCCCTCTGAGCCGACTATGACCCCATCCCCACACACTATTCATTGAGCACACAGGAAAATTGATCTGTGAGCCAAGAGGAAGAAGCCAGAACAGCAAGCGAAGAAAGTGCCAGAGAGCATAAAGGAAGAGGAGAACCCTCCCGCACTATCAAATGATGCTCAGCCACACTCAGGGATTGTGCTCAGATTCCCCGTCCTGTCCAAATTCCTCCCTCTTCTGGCTGGGGCACCACAATCCCTAGCTTATTAGCACGGCCACCAAGTGTCCTTTGTGAGAACCCCACCCCCTCTCTTGGCAAGGGAGCCCAGGCTTACAGAGGAGCAGCCTTGAAGCCTGAGCAAAAGCACCATTCTCTCTCCCTCTTTCCCTATGTCTCAAAAAATATATCAGGTTTATTCCAAGCTGCCTTCTCCCACTCCCCGTTAGGAGTCATCCTGATATCCTACCTGTGAAAGGGTTTGGGGCAGCATATTTTGCCCCCCACTCCCCAGTTACCCAGCCTGGAGAGAGGACACTCTGTCAACCTGTGAGTCATCTCCATCTCCCAGGAGGGATGGAGGGGTGGCCTAGGAGGACCAAGGCCAGAGCCTGCGCGTTAGATATGTTGGGACTTACAGCCAGGCAGGGTCAAGTGTTCGCTAACTTACCAACCACTAGAAAGCAAGAATTCACACGGCTGCCTTTCCTTCTTCTCTTATACCATTCCCAAGTAAAACCCAGCAACTATTGAATTATTTTAACTCTAAGCACTTTATAGACATTGCCATTCAATACTTCAAGAATTTATTCAGATAGCTATTATTGTTGTTGTTGTCCCCAATTTAAAGATGAGGACATTGAGGTTTAAGCAGGTTGAGTAACTGACCAAGATCACTCAGCTAGTGATGGGAAAAGCCCATTTTCTAATCAAATCTGCCCAGTCCCAAAGTCCTAGGTCCAACCACTCACAGCTCACCTGGACTGTGATCATGAACTGATTAATAACTAAGATGCGAAGACTATCCCCACCTGTAAGGTATCCTCTCAGGTTGACTTAACTTGGGGCTACCATTAAGCAGTCTCCCTTGGCTTGGTAAGGACAGGAAAGGACTGTGCCAACTGCTGAATCTCAGAGAGCCTGTCCAAGTATGAAATCATTAATACATGGCGAGTTAGGGACATACCTGGGAAGAAGAACTGTGTCCAAACACCTCATCCCGATTCTTTCTCCACCCAGGCAGGTCACCCAGTCCATGCAACATCACCCACAGAGGAACAGCCTCACTCATACAGTCCTCAATATTCCCCTCCCCCCACAGCCAAAATCTAAAAGTTGCTTGCTTATTTGTCTTCTTATAAAGAGACAAGGGCCTTACTGTGTCTCCTTCATAAATGTACCTATATTGGTATATTTTTGCAGGGTTTTAAGTTTTCCCTGTCTGATCTACATATCCTTCAACACCCATGGACTTATCCTGGTGTGGAAATTCCCAGAAGTAGAGGCATAATAATATACTTTAGGATTATGGAACAGGCTGGTTGTGAGAGCCATCTGGTCTACCCTCTAATTAGGAGATGAGGAAACTAGAGAGAACCTGTCCAGTGACACACACAAAATTGAGAATGGAGCCCCTGGCTAGTTCCACTACTCAGAACCAGGTTTCTCTTTCAGAGAGGATTTAGGAGAGTGCTGATGGAGATGACAGAGATAATAAGAAAAGGGAGGGTTGGGCGGTGCCTGTGGCTCAGTGGGTAGGGCACCCGCCCTATATATCGAGGGTGGCAGGTTCGAACCCTGCCCGGCCAAACTGCAACAAAAAATAGCTGGGTGTTGTGGTGGACGCCTGTAGTCCCAGCTACTTGGGAGGCTGAGACAAGAGAATTGCCTAAGCCCAGGAGTTGGAGGTTGCTATGAGCTGTGACGCCATAGTACTCTACCAAGGGCAACAGCATGAGACTCTTGTTTCTAAAAAAAAAAAAAAAGAAACAAAAGGAAGGGTCTTTCCTCGTGGTGTTTGTATCCACAAGGAGTAAGTGCTGACTTCATTGCAGGGGGTCTGTAGGACACTGGGCTCTCCCCTCAGGCTCAGCATGGGGAGGCAGGATATTGCCGGGAGAGAAGGGAAGCTGTGGGTGCAGGGCAGTGGCAGCAGGCACAAAGGAGGAAAGGGAGTCAAGACAAAGGGGCGGTGTGATTTCTTGGGTGGAATGCTGGAGGAGGGCTGCAGCAGGGGTAAGGGCTGCTGAGAGATCTGCCTTCAGGTTGCTCCCAAAGCAGGACGCCAGGCTGGGAGCGGAACCCAGGGATCCTGCACACCTGCCCAGTTCTCCCAAGAGCAACCAGAAACCATTACTGGATTTGCATCTTTCTCCAGGAGGAGAAGCAAGTCAGAGCTCCAAGGCTCTAACACTCTGTGGACCCATAATTCCAGGAACCCCTTCCCTGGATTGCAGGGCTCTAGCAAGATGTACACTCACCTCCATGAAGGGCACAGCCCGACAAGAAATGTCACCAAGCAGCCTCTGCTTAGTGATCTCATTGAAGATAACAACAGGAAGGCAGAAAAAGAGGACCAGAAAATCCCAGAGGGCCAGGCTCGCGAGGATGGAGTTCCAGGCGCTCTTCAGGTAGTAGCTGTGCCACACGATGCACATGACTGACAGATTGCCCACGATGCCCACGGCAAACACCACCAGGGCCAGGAGCATGACCGCATAGGCGCTGTAGGAGCTCTCAGTCACCGGATACAGGGGGTTCTGGATCTGCATCCTCTGACCGGGCGCCCCCGTCAGATTGCCCCTCAGCTCCTGTCCACTGCCTGGGGTGCTCCCATCCTTGTCTGGGTTGGGGCTGGTGGCCACCAAGGGCTTGGTGGGCTGCAGGCCCCCAGGATGGATGGGCCGTGGGTACTCAGCCCACTCCTCGGGTACATACTGCTGCACCCCTCTGGCCTCCTCATCCTCAGTGCCTCTCTTGGGTCGGCTCTGCTGCTTCTGGGCCTCAGCTCTACGTCTGTCGGAGTGCAGAGGGGCACCTGCAGAGACCCTGCTCAGTCCCATAGTCAATACCACAGCAAGAGAGATGGCCAGGGGCCACAGCCACCGCATGGCTGGACGAGCAGGAGGCAGCTGCCCCACGGAGAGCAGGTGAGGGCAGGGCGCCCAAGTGCTGGGCTCTGGGGAGGCAGCTGGCCTGCAGGGTGGGTCCGCCTCCAGTCAGGCGTCTGGCATCACTGCCATCCTTCCCAGCCTCCAACAGGACTGGGCAGGGCCCTCTGCTGGACGCACAGCACTCTTTGCTGCCCTCACGCATCCCGTCTTGCATGAGTCTCCCTCTCCGGCTCCACAGTAGACTACAGGACCCTCAGTGGCTGCGACAGACCACTGAGACCAGGGAGGAAATACAGATGGCCTAGGGTGACACAATGATGTGGAGGCAGAACTGGAATTGGGACACTGGTCTCCTACATTCAAACTGAGCAATAATAATTACTGTCATTTACTGTACTAGTCCTAGCACTCAGTTGGTTTTTCAGTTATCCTCACAACAGTTCTATGGAGTAAGTGCTATTATTACCCATTTTTCAGATTCAAAATCTGAAGTCCATAGAGGTAAGTCACTTGTCACATAGTTAACACGAAGCAGAGCCAAGCCCAGAACCTAGGTCTGACTCCACAACTCAATGCTGTACTCAACAAGAGTCCCTCCACACGCTGCCGACCACACAGACTTCCCAAAGAAAACAGCAACATCCCAAATTTTAAAACACCGCATTCTGATGGAGACACAAAATGGATGGACATTTGCAATAACATTTATTTACTGAGTACCTGCTGTGTTCTAGACACAGTGTACAAAAATGTAGATGATCTCTGCAACCAAGGAGCTCTCAGTTCATAGGGGAAATAAGTAAGTAAATAAATAATTCCCACTGAGCATGATAGATGCTATGAAAGGCAAAGGCACAATGCTGAGGGAGCCTGGAGGGATCTGGAAGGCCTCCCAGGCAGGCAAGTTTGAATGGATCCTGAAAAATGGCTGTGAGCTTGCCTGTAGAAGAGACAGCATGTGCAAAGGCCTGGTGATGTGAAAGTGGGGATGTTCCTGCAAGACAGCAAGTCCCCCAAGGAGGCCAGGAGGCCAGGGAGGGTGGAGAGAGAGCACAGGGGCCTTGAGGCAGGGAGCCTGGAGAGATCAGCAGAGGATGAGCCAGGAGGGACAGTGTAGGCCAAGGAGTTTAGATCTTATCAGGAAGGCAGATCGTTAAGCAGAGAAAGAGTGACCTTGACCAAGTTATTCTGGAGGGGTCCTTGATAGGCAGCTGGGGTCCTGGCAACCTGGAGCAGGAAGCTGCAAAGGCAAGGGGATGTGGGAGGCAGCAGTCTGGGGGATGGAGAGAATCCCAGATTCAAGGAAGACTTGAGGGGTATGTGGGTACATGGGAGGACTATGTGTGGGACAGAGGGGCTGACCCCAGGGACAGGGTGGGCAGTGAGTTCACCTGCCTGTGCAGGAAAGATGAGGAGTATGTGGGGAGGTAGGAAGAATACTCTGCTTTGCACACATGAAACTCCATGTACCATGGGTCCTTGGAGTTGAGATACAGGAAATAAATACCTATAGCACAGAAGACTGGCCAGAGCTGGACCTGGACTTGGCACTGTGTTGCAGGTGGAAGTGGGTCAAGCTGCCAGGGGGCCTATGGAACATGGGGGTGGGGGTGGTGGGCAAGGCCTGAGGAGACCTCCACTCACAGGCAGCCAGAGGAAGGTGCCCATGAAGAAAATGGAGTAAAATGGGGAGAAGGCAGGAAGCTATACTCTATTCCTCAGAGGCTAAAAAAAGGGGAGAGAAACAGATCTAGGTACCTGTAATCCCAGCTCCTGGGGAGGCTGAAACAGGAGGATCAGTTGAGGCCAGGCGTTTGAGACCAGCTTAGGTGGCAATGCTGTCTCTAAAATAAAAAAAAAATTAGCCAGGCGTGGCGGCCTGCGCCTATAGTCCCAGCTACAGTCCTGAGGCAGAAGGATTGTCTGAGCCCAGGACTGAGGCTGCAGTGAGCTATGATGTGCCACTGCACTCCAGCCTGGCAGACAGAGCAAGATCCCATCTCTAAAAAAGAAAAAAGGAAAAGGAAAAGACTGCCATATTTTCAGACAAGGTGTCACAGAAGAGCTGCAGAGGTCCATCCAGAAGTCAGACAGACCAGCTGAGAACTCAGCTGTCCCTCTCCTTGTCATCACCACCAGCATCTCCCATGGTGGAGGGGAGAGGCCGGGGCTTCTGTGCCCTCATCCCACATCCTCAGCAAGGGCTGACAAAGGCCTGTGGGAGATACATGGGGGTACCACAACCTTATCCCGGGCATCACATGGTCCATCTTCAGACCAGGCTTCCCTAATGCTGCTAGAGAACTGGCCCAAGGACCTGCCCTAGAGTGGTCATGTACTTCTTTCCTCCCCAATCCCATGGCATTAGGCTGCTATCGTTAAAACCTACCACCTTCTGCCTTGGGGCATGGCAATCTGCATAAATAGAATCATCATTGGCACCATCACTATTTATTGAGCACCCACGAAGTGCTGTGCTCTCTGCTAAATGCTTGATATAATTATCACTTAGTTTTTTTTGTTTTGAGACGGAGCCTCAAGCTATCCCCCTGGGTAGAGTGCCATGGCATCACAGCTCACAGCAACCTCCAACTCCTGGGCTCAAGCGAGTCTCCTGCCTCCGCCTCCCAAGTAGCTGGGACCACAGGCGCCCGCCACAACG
>CAUYQV010019430.1:0-45172 GCA_963574575.1 Galagoides demidoff | reverse complement strand
TTGGAAAGGTTGGCTCTCAGGTCTCTGTTCTGTATGTGTTTGCTTCATAGGTGACCTTGTCCTTTCTCCATGACTTTAGCTCTTATTTATAGGTTGATGCCTCTGAAATTTATATCCCCAGTCCCAACCTCATCTGAACCCTTGACCTGCGTATAAAGCTTGGTTTTACCATTCCTGCTCAGATGCCCAAAAGGGATCTCTGAATGACATAGCTAAAACTGACCTCCTGAAATTCACCTCCAAACCTGTCCATCAGGCCAAAAATATTAAAGCCATGTTTGACTTCTCTCTTCTCTTCCCTTCAATTCTCAGTCAGTCAATGGGTTGTTTCTACCTTCTAAGCCAGTTTCTACCTTCTCAACCTGCCTAATGCTGTGATGTATTTTCACTGTTACAAAGGGGTTGAGAACCACTGTTCTAAGCAAATCCAATCTTGACCAGTTTTTACTTCACCACCTCTGCTCCTGTTAGCTTGCCCAAGACACTAATATTTGTAGGTTGGATTATAGTTGTAGCTTACAATCGACTGTTCCTGTTTCTGAATATAGCTGCCGATGAAACCTTGCTGTAACCCAGGTCCAGTCGTGTGTAAAGCTGCTTAAGGCTGCCCAGCTCACTCTGAACATCTGGTCTCCCCACTCACTCCCTCACCTGGCCGCCTGGTCTCATCCCCCTTGTTCACTGTGACTGTGCCCCTGCTACTCTGCTTACCTGCTTTCCTTAGCACCTGCCCGCCAGGCTCAACCTCGGGGATTTGTATCCGTCTTCCCTTTGCCTGGCAGGACTTGCTTTTTTAATGCCTCTGCTTCTTTCAGGTATTCATGCAGGAGTCACCTTCTCATAGAGATCTTTTAGAGCTGCCTTCTGTAGAATTTCAGTTCTGTATCCACACAAGTCTATCCCACTTCATTACATTGTTTCCCAAAAAAACCCCACTTATTACTGTGATGCATATACTTTCTCATAGAAGGATACTGTACTTTAGAACTTTGTGATGGTAGAAATGTTCTCTAAATATGATCGACCAATCTAACCACCAGGCACATGTGGCTATCGAACACTCGAAATGGAGCAAGTTGGAGGAAAGAACTGAATTTTTACTGTATTTCACTTTATTAATTTAAATTTAAAAAAGCCTCAGCTGGGTAATGGTTACTGTACTGGACCAGTGCATGTTTAGAAAGTCAACTTTCATCTCTTCACTTTGGGAGAGCAAGGGCTTTTTTTTTTTTCTATTTTGTTCACTGGGGTATCCCTAGACATAGGGATTTTTCAGGAATCACTTCCTTGGGATCCAGTTCTTTCATTCATATTTTTTCTTTCATTTAATACAAACATTTGAGCTCTTTTTTATGTGCCAATAATTATGCTAGATACTGATGTACAAGGATGAAAAAGACAGAATCCTCGAGAAGGAGTTCATCCAGTTAAGAAGAAAGAAAGGAAAAAAAACATAACAATTGTTTGTCACTTTAAAGACAGAGACATGAACTCCTTCAGGAATAAACAAGGTGGCCTTCACAGTCACAGGAACAGCTGGGAAAGAACAGACGGGAGAGGAAATGGCCAGGCTTTCCGGAGGGAGAGTGGATTTAACATGTTTAGAAGGAGTAGGCGTTTTGGTATAAAGGCAACAGAGAACTCATTCAAAATTAATGCCCTTCCATAAGACAAAATGTGGAAACGTGGGCTGTTTAGGCTCAGGCCTTGCATAATATGATTTGGTGTGCTATTCGGAGGTCACAGTATAAATACACGGAAAGTGGTTTTATGAGTTCTGAAAACCCATTAGCTACTTTCTATTGCAATAGTTTCTAAAACAATAGCTACTTATTTTTAACTGTTGTTCCCCTGTTCACATTGGATTTTTAAAGTTCCATTGCCTTTCCTTCCTTCTATATAAAAAGTGTTTTTCTTCTTACTGAAGATTTTACAAATGCTCCTTTTTCATTCCTACACAGGCATGCAAGTTACAAAAACTCAAAGTGAAGAATGTAATTGTGAAGATAAAAAATAAATATGTATACACAATGTTGATTCCATACAGATGTATACAGATTCTTTGAATATTACAGACACCTCACCAGCTCCATACGCAGTCACATGAATTTTTCTGAGAAAACTTTAGAACAGAAAAGCCCGATGGCTGTTTACCAGCAGCTTGTGTGAGAGTCTCAGCAACACGCGCCTTTCACGTGCCTCTGTCCCCCTGAGGATTAGGTGACACTGGGATAAAGAGCTCGGTAATGTGACACAGCAGGGCACCTCTCCCGCTTCGTGCCAACCCCATGAAGGTCTCAGGTGTCTCCCCGAAAGCCAAGCTTATGGCCATCACCCAGTATCAGTTTATAGGTGTATACATGTTTATATGGAAAGAAGAAAATAAATTAGTCTGTAGATTAGAAATATAAAAGGAATTATAGTTAAATTTGCTAATCTGCTATATTACTTCTTAAGCAAATATATATAATAGTGTATAGGAGAGAAGTGTAGTAGGCTTTCTGGAGCCTGTTGGGTGCTTATAACAGAGATGTTCACCAAGCTCCACAACAGAATAGGGCTAAGGTTTAAGATGTAAATGTGACTCTGTGCTTAATTTTACAGAAGGTTATTAACTAGCTAATTAGTTAGAATATTTTCATTAAAACTATATTTAAGTAAGTGGTGATTTTGGATTTGGATAATTTCTTTAAAGTTCAGATGTGCATGGAATTTCTGCCTTGAAGAGTGTAACAGAAAGTCCCCTCTAAATTCTTTATCTGTGAGATGAGGGTCATAATAGAAAATGTTTAGTTTGTGAAAATGCCCGTACGTAGGATAAATTACACAGAGTGGAGTATATGTCATGCCATGTAGCAAACTGCTAAGGAAAACAGTGATCACTATTGACAGTCCGGTGTCAAGGAGTGAGAGCATAGCTCTCAACTAGCATCCCATGGACTGCTTTCCCCTCAGAACACGCCCATATTTTGTCACAGAGATACAGGGAGTAATCCTTTATGTATATTTGTAACTAAATAGATGAAATACCCCTGATGAGTTCCTAATGTGATGGTGTAGGTCCAATTTATCATCAAACAGCTAGATTCCACCCCCAATGTCATGTAATTTAATAGTATTCGAAGGAATATTTCCTACTTCCAAAAATTATGTGAGTTTATAGAGCTTTACAAAGTGAGAGAAAGTTCTTTCTACTCTTTCCTTTACAGATTAAGAAAACCACAAGTTTCCCCAAAGCCATCCAGAGGGTGGTGGTGGTTGGTACGGGATGGTTCTGACTTCAGGCTTCCCTGGGGTTTTCCGTCACTCTTTCAGAATTATTTTTCCTTGTCAAGTCAATAGCCATTTTTCCTGTTAAAAATACATCATCACATTCTTCCAATAGAAATAACTTTCCTTATAAATTATTGTATGTAAAGGCTATATTTTATAAATTTAAAATGATTTTTATACTGTTTAATTACCCTCCAGGATAGGTGAGATGTATTTTGAAAATTGCTTTAAAAATAAAAGCTGCACAGTGAAGTGATTATTATTATTATCCTACTTGGTGCATAATAAATACCTTTATTTTTCAACATGTTTAAGCCTTTCAAAAACATGAAGTTATTTCATCCCTTTTATTAGTATTACTTGACCAAGCTAGTCATTTTGTTCTCCTAATCATCCCTCATAAATCAGTCCCTTAGCCCTTTAGACAATTTTCCCAGAACGGCTTCCTACATGTTATTATTATTGTAATTTATTTTTTGAGTGTTGACAGTTTACTTGGTTCTGTTCAAAGCATAACCCCTTTCCTTCCAGAGAGGTGAACAAAACTGTAGAATTGTGTTCCCTGGGGTTTTATCGGACGTTAGGATGAATGTTCCTTGGACTAACCCATTCCAATTAAGTTTGGGTTCTGAAGATGGGATCAAAATTGTCACTCAGTGGTTAGAGTTCAGAAATACTTTTTCATCTCAATATTGTATCTCTTGCCCGTATTAAATTTGCTGCAGTTAAAGTGAGGATTAGATGTCTAATTTGAGCTGTGTTAGACCTACCAACTATTAGAATGCTACTCTGAATTCCAGTGATATTCATGAAATGTTAGAGTGGAAAGTGACTTGAGGCCCTTTGAAGAGTGGATGTTTTCAGTCTGCCAGTGTGTGTTTTTAATCAATCATCAAAATTGTGAACTCTTTGAAAGAATAGAATATTTGAAGTTTTTAGTTGTAGATTGATAGAAATGGCTTTTAAATACATTTTCTAAAAATTAGGGAAAATGAAAAATAGGGGGAAGAGAAGGGAGAGAAAGATACTGATTTTCTGTACTATGATGGGCGGATTTGTTTGTTTAAGGCAAACTTATTCTTACTGTCCTTGATACTGAAATATATCGTCTAAAATCTCATTGACCAGTTTCTGATCTGCTAGATTTAAGGACTCTGTTAGCTCACAAGCAAGTTAGTAAATAATATTGAAAATTAAGAGGATTCAGAGATGAAGACCAGGAAACATGACTTGTGGTCTTGGATCTTCTGTCTCTGGGCTGTCTGTTTGCTGGTTTGGTACTTCAGTGGTGCCCCCACTGGACCTTCCTGTCCTAAGACCTAGCACTGCCCCAAATCTCACCACTCAGTAATCATTACTTAGATATCTGAAAAAAAAGTTAGGAATTCTATGTCGGACATTAAGATTGTTCAGGGATTTATACTTTATAATCAATACATTAAAGATCAGACTAGAGCTATGCAAAGTTATCTTAAAGGCACCTAGATTGGGCTCGGCGCCTGTGGCTCAATCGGCTAAGGTGCCAGCCCCGCACACCTAAGGTGGCGGGTTCGAATCCCCAGCCCGGGCCATCCAAACAACAGTGATGACTGCAACCAAAAAATGGCCGGGCGTTGTGGCGGGCGCCTGTGGTCCCAGCTACTTGGGAGGCGGAGGCAGGAGACTCACTTGAGCCCAGGAGTTGGAGGTTGCTGTGAGCTGTGATGCCATGGCACTCTACCCAGGGGGATAGCTTGAAGCTCCGTCTCAAAAAAAAAACAAAAAAAAACAATACATAGCTATTAATCATTATAACTGATACTGAGTTACACTGAAATAGTGGAAAGTTAGGACCCAGTGCCACTATGCACGAGTGTCTTTTAGCACATTATAGGCATGTTATTTGCAGATAGAGTTTTTCTTATTTTTTTTTCCTTTTCTTGCCTTACTGCACTGGCTTGATCTTTCATTACTATGTTGAATAAGAGTGGTAAGAATAGACATCCTTCTCTTAATTGTGATTTTAGAAAGAAAGAATTCATTTTATTCACTATTAAATATCATGTTAGCTGTAGGTTTTTTATTTTGTTTTTTTGTTGTTGTTGTTGGGTTTTTTTTTGTTTGTTTTTGCAGTTTTTGACTGGGACAGGGTTTAAACCCACCACCTCTGGCATATGGGGCCGATGCCCTCCTCCTTAGAGCCACAGGCGCCTCCCATCAGTAGGTTTTGTATAGGTGCTCATTATCATGTTAAAGATGGGTCCCTCTGTCCCTTTATTTTAATTTTTCTAGGAGTACTTGTGAATGGGTGTTGAATTTTGTCAAATTCCTTTTCTGTATCAACTGGTAACAATCATGTAATTTTCCTTCTTTAGCCTATTACTATGGTGGATTACACTGATTAATTTTCAAATACTGAACCAGGCTTTCATCCTGAAAAGAAACTACCTTGTCCTGGTGTAAAATTCTTAATTGTATTTGTTAATATTTTTTTTAATTTAATCTGTTAATATTTTGTTAAAGATTTTTGTGTATGCTAATGAGATGTTTGCTGTCAAGTTAAGACTAGCTTCATAAAATTAATTGTAAAGCGTTCCAACCTCTACTATTTTATTACAAAACAACCTTTTTGAGATATAATTCAGATGCCACATCATTCACCCACTTAAAGCGTACAGTTGAATGATTTTTAGTACATTCATTGAGGTGTGCAACCATCGTGACAGTTAATTTTAGAACATTTTCATTGTCTTAAAAAGAAACCTCACGCCCATTAGCGGTCACTTATCACCTTTCCCTGAACCTCCCCTTTCTGTCTCTATTTATTTGCATTTGGGATTATTTCTTCCATATGGGACCTTAAGTGTTAACTAACTACTTCCAATTTAATATGGAGTACACGTGGTTTTTATTTATCCATTCTTGGCAATATTTTACTTAGTGGAATGGGCTTTAGCTTCATCCAAGTTGTTACAAAAGATAGTAGGTCACCATTTTTTATGGCTGAGTAGTTCTCTGTGGTATACATATGCCACATTTTATTAATCCACTCATGAATTGATGAGATTCGGTTCTTTCCACAACTTTGCAATTGTAAAATGTGCTGCTCTAAACGTTCGAGGGCAAGTGTCTTTTTTCTTTTGGGTAAATATCAAGTAGTGGATTGCTGGCTCAAATGGTAGGTCTACTTTTAGTTCTTTGAGGTATCTCCATACTACCTTCCATAGAGGTTGTACTAGTTTGCAGTCCCATCAACAATGTATACATTTTGTGAAGAAGAGATTATATAGAATTGCTGCTAATTTGTCATTCAGTGTTTGGTAGAATTTTTCAGTAAAAACATCTGGTCATGGACAT
This sequence comes from Galagoides demidoff, assembly GCA_963574575.1. Classification (NCBI taxonomy): domain Eukaryota; kingdom Metazoa; phylum Chordata; class Mammalia; order Primates; family Galagidae; genus Galagoides; species Galagoides demidoff. The sequence continues at coordinate 38,563 of CAUYQV010019430.1, read as the reverse complement.
TTCTTCTGGGGGGAGTATTTTATTTTATTTTATTTTGAGACAGGGTCTCCTTCTGTCACCCTGGGTAGAGTGCTGTGGCATCATAGCTTAGAGCAACCTCAAACTCTTGGGCTCAAGTGATCCTCTTGACCCAGCCTCTCGGGTAGCTGGGACTATAGACATGTACCAGTAGCCCAAATAGATTTTCTATTTTTAGTAGAGACAGGGTTCTACTCTTACTTAGGTTGGTCTCGAATGTCGGAGTTCAGGCAATCCACTCACCTCAGCCTCTCAGAGAGGCCACTGCACTTGGTCTCTTTGGAAGTATTTTAATTATCAATTCAGTTACCTTAATAGTTGTAGGGCTATTCAAATAACTACTTCCATATTGGGTGAGTTGTGGCAGTTTGTATTTTTTGTGGAATAAGTCCATTTCATCTAAGTTGTCAAAATTAATATGTGTAGAATTATGTCACTCCCTTATTTTCCTTTGATGACAGCAGGGTCTATAGTGATGATGTTTGTTTGATTCTTGATATTCATAATTTACACCTTTTTTTGCATTGTAAGTCTTACTAGAAGTTTGTCAGTGTTATTGATCATCTTTTCAAGAAAAAGCTCATTCACTTTCTTTGTTGCTTTTTTTTTCAATTTCATTTATTTCTAATCTCTTTCATATTATTTCCTTCATTCGGCTTTCTTCACTTTTTTTGCTATTCTCTAACTAAGTTTTTGAGGTGGAAGCTTAGAATGTTGATCTGAAGTTTTTCTTTTCTAACATATGCATCTAGTGCCATCGAATTTCCTCTTAGTATTAACCTTCATTGCATCTCCCAAATTTTGTTATATTGTGTTTTTATTTCCGTTCAGTTTTCTTAAAACTCTTTTTTACTCATAGATTATTTAATAGGTTTTGTTTATTTGCTTGTTTGTGATAGGAGGAGTTGGAACGCCACACTGTCATCATAGCTCACTGCAACCTCCAACTCTTGGGCTCAAGCTATCCTCCTACCTCAGCCTCCCAAGTAGCTGGGACTGCAGGTGTGTGCGCCAACACACCTGGCTAATTTTTGTGGGTTTTGTATAGATGTAGTCGTGCTATGTTCCTGAGACTATTCTCTAATTCATGGCCTTAAGCAATGCTCCTATTACTAGTCCTCCCAAAGTGCTAGGATTCTAGCCATGAGCCACTGTACCCAACCTATTAACTAGTTGTTTAGTCTCCAAATATTTGGAGACTTTCCTGTTATTTTTCTGTTACTGATTTTGAGTATGACTCTATTGTGGTCAAAGAACATACTTTGTATCATTTTAATTATTTTAAATATGTTCAGGTTTGTTTTCTGGCCATTCTAGGTATATGTTCCATAGAATCTTGAAAAGAATAGGTTTTCTGATGTCTTTAGGTGGATTATAATGAATAAATGCAGTTGGTTTTTGATATGGTACCCAGTTCCTAGATTTGTATCACCAGTTTCTAAAGAATCTGGCCCTGTATACAGTTGGTGCTTAGTAAGGGTTTGTTGAACTGCTTGAAACTCTCATCTCTTTACCCTTATTCCTGTTACCACATGTGTCTCTCCTGTGGTCTGCTAAAATTTGCAGGAAAAAAGTCACTTAATCAAGCAGGCAACAATAATAATTCTGCATAACAACCAACCCAAAGCTCAGAGGTTTTCAATACTAATCATTTATTTCATGGTCAAAGGTCTAGAGTTTGGCTGTGTTTTAACTGATCTTGTCAGTGGTGCTTACCTGGACTATGCCGGATTCTAGATTTGGGGTTAGATTAAAAATATTTTATATGTCTTAATTTTGGGATCCATGCCAAGAGAGCAATAACTATCTGGATCATATTTTTCTCAAGGGTTTAAGCTCCAGGAGAGCTGGCAGAAACTTGGAATATCTCTTACAGACACATTCTGACTTCCACTTATCTTCCATTGTCTGAAGCCAGTCATAATAAAGTCTAAAGCTAATGTGTTATATGTGTATATTCTGCTATTCCAGTAGGAGGCAATTCAAAATTGCATGTTAAAAGCCATGGGTGTATATTACAATGAAGGAGTGAAGAACCAGAAGCAATTATTCAGTATTCCTCTGACTTTTCAAATCTATAGTACTTTCTACTTTACACAGGGGTCAGGAAAATGAAAATTAACTCCCTATAGAAGAATTAACCCTCCACATAAAAATCCTTCTTTGGATAGCATACTATAAAGAATGTTTACCTTGACCTACACTTGTCTTACACATTATGTTTTGGGGAATCTGAAGACAAGGCTTTAGTAAATTAAAGAGAATATTCTTATGAACTTACTTCATACTACATCAAAGGTAATATATTTTTAAATTCAGGCTATATTCTCTGATTTTTTTTTTTTGGTTTTGAACTATAAATAGGCATTTTATTCAGAAGACTTTTATGGAATCCTTTGTAAACCTGCAAAACTAAGCTAAATACAAAGACTTAAATAGGGCTCAATCACATAAATTTAATGTGTATGTATTTAATAAAACATTTGCATTTGTCATCAACTTTTCAAAATTTCCAAAAGATTTTGTGAATCAGAAATTTATAAATTATTTGGTGCATCTTAGATAATTATCACAGAATCCTACTAAATGATATATGTTCAAGATTTTTCAAGTCACAGATTTATTTGGGGGGGGGACATAATAGTTGTTAACAACACAACAAAAATAAAATGAGAAAGAACCCTGGGACAGTATTTTTTATTTGAATTTGGAGGAGGCATGTAGAAACTGATATTTAATGTATTCCCAGGATGACAGAACCATCCTTACCTTAAGGTAGAATGACAGTGGTGGTTCAGAGCCTATTCAGGATACTAATTGGGTTGCAGTTGAAGTAGTACTTTTAATGATATGGACACTTGTTTGCCAAGAGTTGATCTGGGGCCACTAAGACATTAACACAGACTATTTAGCACAGAAGGAGCTAGTAATGAGACTCAATCACTTCTTGTCAGATTTACTTGAATTCAAACCAATAATCCAGAAGAGAAAGACCACCTCATTAATATTTTCCTTGGGTCAAGTTCAAGAAAAATTAAGAGCAGTTTAAAAAATTATTTGTTTGTAAGCATCCATGTGAATGACATTTGAAACACAATTGCTGGAACAAAATGAAAGCAGCTAAATTAGAATTCAATTAGAGCCTTTCCAATATTTGTCAAATAAAAAGGAGCAAATTTTACTAAAGAAAATCAATGAATGAAACAATTTAGAACATGCTTATTGCTATTTAACTTTTGTCAGTTGCAGAAAAGGGAAATCGTTGAAATACTGGCAGTATATAGACCTTAAAGTTATTATTTTTCTTCTAATTTTCTCTTTTTTAATGTCTTCTGATTCCCTGGAGTATTGCAATAAGTAATAGGTAGGGAAGTTGGCATTGGGTGGGATTGGTTGCTACAGCTGAGACATTCTCTCTGCTGATGTCTGTGTTACGCTTCTTTTTTCTTCATCTTTATTCAATGTTGAATTTCCTCCTCTGTCCTTTCTCCTTTCATGATTATCTACTTTTGCAACTTCACTACTGACCCTAAATATCTTTCATTTCTCGCTCTTCTAAAGAACCGATCCCATATGCCCAAGTACCTACAGAAAATGTTTGCTAGGATGGCTCCATGTTGCTCCATCTCCCCTCCCTTTTTTTGCATTCTGTCCCTTTTCCCTAAGTAACCCAAATGAACTCATTGTATTTTGATTTACTAATTAATTAATTCTGACTCCTAAGTCAAAATCTCCATTATCATTTTTTTTTCCTATCCTTTAACTTAAAATCCTGTTACCAGACCAAGCTGGGAAGGAAGAATTGACATCAATGACTTGTTTCCAGAGTTTTAACTTTTTATTATTAATTATGTTAGTAGTCTTAGTTATTGTCTGCTTCATAGTGCCACCAAACCTACCTGCTTCGAATTCTTACTTCCCAGAGCCTAGGCCAAAAGTAGTAAGTGTGTGACGCACGGTCCTTGGAAGAAATTTAATTTCACCTTCATATTCTCTCCAAATGCGCCTAGACATGGCTTTGAAATCCAATAGAATATCTCAAAAGATCCAAGGTAATTATAGTAACATTGCAGAAATGTTTGGGAAGCCCTGATTAATGAATTAATGTGATTACTGCTTCACAATTGTGTCCCTATGCTCATTGGTACTAGTCTTAGAGGATCTTCAAAGATCTGCTGGGAAGAATAGCTCCTTTCTATGCAGCAGACCTCTACGCTTCCTGTTTAACATGGATTTTTATCTCAACACTGGTTCTTCATATGATCTGACCTGCTTCTTCTATCTATAAAATTCTCAAATTTTCTAGTTGGCTGATGCCACCTTATTATTTTACTTTATTGGGACTCTCGTATACAGTTTCTGACACTTAAATAAATGTCCTTATTCTAATATGTTTTGTATTTTCAATATCTTCATATTCAAATAATTTTCAACTTAGAAAAAAAAGTTTCAAAAATAGTGGGCAGCACCTATGGTTCAAAGGAGAAGGGTGCCAGCCCCATATGCTGGAGGTGGCAGGTTCAAACCCAGCCCCGGCAAAAAAAAAAAAAAAAAAAAAAACTGCAAAAATAAATAGTGACATAGAGTTTCTGGGTACCCTTTGTATGACTTCTCTAAATTTTAATAATTTAAATAATCATACTACAATTATTGAATTCAGAAAATTAATATTGATTCTAATTAGCTAACAGATTAATTAGTTAACTAATCTATAGGTAAATCCTGCTTTATAACATGCAATGTTTAACTATTAACATATTGATTATATTTATCCAAAGTTTTGTTTGTACTTATTTATTTTGTATTTTTTATTTCATAATTTGAAATAAATTTTTAGGTTACATTATTCTCACTTCCAAGGTAAAGTTCAAGTTGTAGAAGAGCCCCTCACCCAAGAGTCATGCTGAATATCCTGAAATTGTGTACATTAGGTGAGATCCCGCCAGATGCCCTCCCTGCTCCCACTAGTCACCCTCTCCCCTTCTCCCTTACTTCTCCCTTCTCACCCTACCCCCTTGCTATACTATATTTGTGTTTTATGGTTCATATGAGTATGTAATTGTTTCTATGTTGGTTCTATATCAGTATTGAGTACCTTGGATATTTTTTTTTCCATTCTTGAGTTACTAAGAAAAATGTGTTTCTTTTTCTTTCCTTTTATTAAAATCATATATATATAGATCGTGAATACATTTATGCCTGTGTGGGATTCCATGTGTTGATTTTTTTGTACAAATTGGAGTGCTTACATCCTACTAATTAACATAGCTTTCACCTCATTTACATAATCACAATGTTAAGACATTTGTGTTCTATAATTGATAGATTTGACTTGTGCTCTTGCAATACGCTCCATAGGTGTGGTCCCACCGTTTACCCTCCCTCAATCAAACCACCTCCTCCCCTCCCAACTCCCTCCCCATTTCTCCTTCATCCTGGGCTATAGTTGTGATTCATCTTTCATATGAAAGTGTGAGTGATTATAAATTGGTTTCATAATAGTACTTACTACATTGGATATTTTTTTCCATTCCTAAGATACTTTACTAAGAAGAATATTTTCCAGCTCCATCCATGTAAACATAAAAGAGGTAAAGTCTCTATCTTTTTTAGTGCTGCATAGTATTCCATGGTATACATATACCACTATTTATTAATCCATTCATGGGTTGATGGGCATTTGGGCTTCTTCCATGACTTGGCAATTATGAATTGAGCTGCAATGAACAATCTGGTGCAAATATGTTTGTTGCAGAGTGATTTTGGTCTTTTGGATATACACCTAGTAGAGGAATTGCAGGATCAAACAGCAGGTCTACATTTAGATCCCTGAGTGTTCTCCAAACTTCTTTCCAAAAGGGACATACTAGCTTGCATTCCCATCAGCAGTGCAGAAGTATTCCCTTTTCTACATCCATGCCAACATCTGTAGTTTTGGGATGTTGTGATGTGGGCTACTCTTACTGGAGTTAGTAATATTTCAAAGTGGTTTTGGTTTGCATTTCTCTAGTGATTAAAGATGACGAGCATTTTTTCATGTGTCTGTAGACCATGCACCTGTCTTCTTCAGAGAAGCTTCTGTTCATGTCTCTTGCCCACAATGAAATGGGATCACTTGTTCTTTTCTTATTAATAAGTTTGAGTTCTCTATGGATCCTGGTTATTAGACCTTTGTCAGAAACATAACCTGCAAATATCCTCTCCGTTCTGAGGGTAGTCTACTTGCTTTACTTACTGTATTCTTGGCAGTGCAGAAGCTTTTTAGTTTGATCAGATCCCAGTAATGTATTTTTGGTATTCCTTCAATTGCCTGGGAGGTCCTCCTCATAAAATTTTCTCCCAGGCCAATTTCTTCAAGTGTTTCCCCTGCACTCTCTCCAAGAATTTTTATAGTTTCATGTCTTAAGTTTAAGTCTTTTATCCAATGAGAGTCAATTTTTGTTAGAGGAATAAGGTGTGGGTACAGTTTCAGTCTTCTAAAGTCACCAGCTAATTCACCCAGCACCATTTGTTAAGTAAGGATTCTTTTCCCCAATTTATATTTTTGATAGGGTAATCAAAGATCAAATGACGATAAGTGTTTCGGTTCATCTCTTGGTTTTCAATTCTGTTCCATACATCTACCTCTATTTTTGTGCCAGTATCATGCTGTTTTGATCACTATAGATTTATAGTAAAATCTGAATTCTGACAGTGTGATTCCTCCTGATTTGTTTTCATTTCTGAGTAATGTCTTGGCTATTCAAGGTTTTTTTCTGTTTCCATGTAAAACAAAGTACAAATTTTTCCACATCCTTAAAGTATGACAGAGGTGCTTTAATAGGGATTGCATTAGATCTGTAGATTGCTTTCGGTAGTGTGGACATTTTAACAATGTTGATTCTTCTCAGCCATAAGCATGGTATTTTTTTCCATTTGTTAACATCCATTTTTTTTCCATTTGTTTAGCCATCCTAAATACACAAGTACTTTTTATGTCCGTCCTTGCATTTCTTTTCTCAGAGTTTCATAGTTCTCTTTATAGAGAGCTAGAAGAATGTGTTTCACCTCCACCCAGAGCAATCTGCTGATGTCTTTACTTATTTTAGAACAAATTTTTCACTTAAAATAGTGATTAATTTTATCATTTGATAAGTAAAATAATAAAATATGCAACTTTTAAAATTCTATTTCCGTTTTCTAGCATGCTATTTTTACTTGTCTAATTATTATGTATTCTAGTGGACTATATTGTTATTCTATAGTGGACTATATTGATTGCAAAGAGCTATCTCTACCTTTATATTAAATATGAGCAGACTTTAGCAGGATTTTGTTCCTTACAACCTAAAAGATTAAGAATCCTTAGTAGAGGATTGCTGGAACCCAGAGTTTGAGGTTACTGTGAGCTAAGCTGATGCCAGTGCACTCTATCCTGGGGCAACAGAGTGAGACTCTGTCTCAAAAAAGAAAAAAATCCTTATTGGAATCATATAGAAATCCTTGCACAAGAACCAAAGTGTAATGTGCCTCATTCAGAGTGGAACCTAAGTGTGCTTTGTCTCTGTCCTCTCTATGCCTGCCTCCCTTGCTCTCTTACTCAATACTCAGTAGGATATTTCTTCTTTCAACAGTCTCTCTTATTTAAAATCTTTTGTCCCCTGATAAATGACCAGATAATAACCAGCACAACCAAAACTAGGTGATCTTTCACCTCTGTTTTATCATAGCCTGGAAACTTCCCTTTGTTGCTCCTTGTTCATAAAGCCAAAAAGGAACTGATAAATATTACTTGTTTTTGGAGGATGAGCCACAGACGTTGTGTCACAGGCTTGTATATCAATGCCTTTCACTCCTTAGGTGAAAGTCCTTTCCTCTGACTAAACCAGAATAGTCTTTTCTATGTAGCAACTAACCCACCCCTAATATAGTAACTTATATAATAATTGTTCATTTGCTAACAGTTTAGGAGGGTCATCAGTTTGGGATGGCCTTAGCTAAGATGGCTTATCTGTGTTCTGCCTGAGGTCAGCTGGGCTCCCTCCTGTATTCCCGCATCCTCAAGGCTATTCCAGGCTCATTTATATATTGACAAAAGGGGTAACAGAAAAAGCAAGAGAGAGCCATCCTAAACACACAAGTACTTTTTTATGTCTGTCCTTGCATTCCTTTTGTTCATGTCCCATTGACCAAAGCAAGTTATATGGCCAAACGCAGATTCAAGTGATGGGGAAGTAGATTTTACCTTATGTTAGAAGTTGCACCATCATACTGAACAGAGACAGGTATACAAAGATGAAATAATTTGTGACCTTTTGAAAAATCTGTCACACTAATCTAGGGAAGTGAGCTGTTATAAAGTAGAACATAGCTATTTAGAACGAAAGGGGATGTGGACAAGTATTTCCCCCACCAGGCTCATGAATGATTGCAGTTCCAGAATATTGCTGACACAGTGAGGTCAGAATGGTGTTATACTTTATTTATATCAATGCAGTTTATTTTACTAATAATTATAATGATCTGAACAAGAGAGTTATGAAATAGCTTGAGGAAAGGTGTATAAGTAAAAAGCACATACCCTATCTACAGTAAGTCCTTTGAATGTAATCCAACTGAGACTAGATAACAGTGACTGAATCCCATTGTCCCTGATGGCAGTTCTGTATCACAGAAAATTAAAAAGGTGATGCATGTCCTAGTATGAAAGAACCTACATTACAGAAAAAAAAATAAAAACACCATCACTAATTAACACTAATGAAGTCAGTGCTGGAAAAAATGGAAATTTACTCTAGCTTCCCTTTCTTCTTAGTGGCCCTAGTGGGCTGATGTTATATATTTTTTTGATTTTGCTTGAAAATTGCACAGATAGTACCCACTTTGTGTTTTTTAAAGGAGTAAAGAAGAATCAGTAACTTCTCAGTAGCTAATGTTTTGCTGTGCACAAGTGGACAATTCATTTAAACATAGTCATGTGAACCTCTAGCTTCAGGAATAGTCCTAAGATACAAATATAGTAGAACCACCTCACTACATGGGCCACCTCCTTTAATTTGACTGACTTTTCATGGACCGGACATGTACTACATGTATGTACCAGTACAATAGGCCTACTTCCTTAAGTTGACCACCTCCATATGTTGACCAGTTTGTTACAGTCCCTTGGGTGGTCAATTTACAGAGGCGCTACTGTATTAGAATTGGACAAATCCATGAAATATAGTTCTCTGTGAAGTCAGCAGGATGCCATACTTCTTTCTGTGCACTAAAAGGTACACCTTGGTTCTGAAAGGCTTGATAATCTTTCCGAAAGTGAACATTCCAGTCTTTACTCTGCTTAGATTCCTTCTCAGGGAGAGAAGGTTATCCCACCAGTGAGCAGAAAATCAATTGCTGACTTTCTGGAGCTGCTTTAAGTTTTACTTACCAGTAGGACACCATTATCTCTTTTGGAACCCTGCTGACCTAACCATTAGCTCCCTTTTCACCAGCAGGGTCAAGTCCTGGCTGCTTCTAAGTTAGGAGTTTTATATAGTATACAGAAATGCCCTTATTTTTTAAAAAAGAATTGCATGTAGAGATATGTTGCTATTTCTCAGAGATAGTTGGTCCCAGAGAAATCTACAAGGAAGTAGACTGTAATTGACCTCTGTATGTTAATAATAGCTATTTAAGTTCATTTGAACGAAATATTTCACTTATTCTGGTCCTGTTTCAGTCATATGAGCCCTGAAAACATCTGTCCTAAAGGGTTTGAGTTCTGAGTTTAAAAAGAGTAGTACTCATTTGCTTTCAAAGGGGAGAATTTTTTTTTTACCATGAGTAAATTCCTGTATTGAAGTTAGTTTTTGAGGTTATTACTGACTAATTCTAAAATGAATTTGAAAATCATCGAGAACTTTGTAATAATTCTAGTATATTACTATCATGGAAAAGTGTTTCAATTGAAAGACAATTGAAATAGAAGTAACTGTCAGTTGAGTGAGTACTGCTTTCAGTTTGAGATAATAGGAAAACAGTACAGTTGTCCAAAATTTATATTACCCAGTGGTTCTTAAGACTTTTTTGCCTGTGTACTTTTTTAATTAAAAACTTACTTTGAAATTTTTGACTCCACAAAATAAAGGATTATCTTGAAAAACAAAAGGAGCAATGTGGTCAAACCTTGAAGAATTGTGAAATATTAAAAGCCTCCCTGGTGACTGTGTACTTCGATTTATTGTATCTGTGATTAAAAAAAAAAACAAGCTAAACCCACAATCTTTTGATGGACATGTTTATGATTTATTTTTAGTAAGTCATGCTGCATATACTGTCTCTGAAGTTAGGATATATCAGACAAGGCAGACTATTCTGTTTAGAAACTAATAAAACCAAATTTAAGGGGTAAAGAACTAATATGTGCTATATTAATCATCTAGAAATAAAAACTAGCTTCAGTTCTGATATTTCCTAATATTTGGTTAAATATAGCCACTACAGTCTCATGGTAAAGGAACAATGCATATCTTGAATTCAGGTAGCAGTTTTCTTTCTATGGAATGCTTTTTAGGATTTATAGTGCCCCTGACAATTTAAGGAAGTGCATATATTAATCACCATTTAGCATCATACAAGTAACGGTACACATAGTATGTCTGGGAAAAACCAGTTACACTTTGATGATATAGCCATCTTCTTAAGAAAAAATACTGAATCTTAATTAAAATGGCCTCAGAACATTTAAATCAGTAGTGTGCTGACGCTGACTTTTACCAGCTTGCAAGAGCCTGGTAAATGATACAAACCACTCCCCTTCCTTAAAAAAATAAAAAAAAAAAGAGTTGTTAAATGTTCAGCAATAAGACAGTGAATTTTAGACTATACATGTATACATTTTAAAAACAATTAGGTTCCATTTCATCTTATTTTGAATGACTATTTACCTTTTCCTTGTTCTTACTGTGGACTCTCAGTTCAAGTTGTCAGAATCAACTAAGAAAGTTTAAAAAATCATTTATCTTAAAAATACATTCCGTTTGTACTTGTGCATATTTGCTATTATGTCAAATTATACCTCCTGTTAGATTCCCCATTCATGTAGCTGGATTTTGATTATTCCATTGTTGAAGTCCCTTTACTCCCCTAATAACAGAGGCCTCATCTTGCCTACAAAAGCAGAATTTTGAGTTGATTAGTTTTTAATGTAAGGCTGCCTTTTACACTTCCATATCAATACAATTATATGCCCCTTATATTTTCTTTAAAATATAATGTTCAATTGCTTTCTAAAATGAAGCAAAATAGTTTATTTCCTCAAAGTAGGGACACAAATTTCAGTACTTATACATGAAATTTACAGTTTATATGTACATTATAATTGTCCTAAAAACACCTTTCACAATAAGATACCTTTGTAATTATGCATCCAGAATAAATGAGCATGTAAGGACCATTGTTAAAGAGTGAACCATGGTTGTAGGTCAGAGAGCTTTGCTTTTGTATTATTTGTTTCACTGCAGGATTCAACATAAGGCAGGTGTCTTGTCTCAGGACGTTTATTATAGCAATTATTAGCAAGAGCCCTTATCTCATATTTTAACTTATAATTTCCAAATTTAAAACAGTTTTATTCAGAGAACTTTTCTTTTTATCTAATAACACAATTTTGTTACACCCTGCAATATAATTGTTGACTTACTCTTTTCTCAATTCTCAGTGATAGAAACCATAGTGTATATTGTATATTGTTGTAAGAGATTAGGTATTTGGCACAGAAAAGTCACTCAGTACTCATTTGGAGAATAAATGAATGAGAATACTAAGAGCAAAGATTGGTGGGTGATATAAATAAGAAAGACATTCATTAATAAAAGAATATCCAGTATGTACTTGAATTGGCAGGACTTTCAGAAACATTGAAATAATGTTTCATAAATGGAAAGGACAAAAAACATGATCTGGGCAGGGGAAACTGCATAAGCAAGCATGCTGAGGTATCACTTCAAATGCATTTGAAGTTCAATAATGGGCTAGGGTTGGTTCAAGCCAAGATTCGCAGAAGTTAATACTGGAGAATCTGAGTAACACCAGGTCATGGGGGAGATTTAAAGTTTTCCCTGTTGCTTACAGGAAACCACTGAAATTTTGCCTAAACACTTGATTTGGAAAAATTCCTCTGAAATAAATAGATTGTGACAGGAGTAAAATTAGAGTTGGAGAAGGATAAGAAAGCCTGAACTATTAGTTAGTGCCATGAAATCCACTGCTATTTAAATGTACCCACAGTCTCTATGTCCAAATCTAAAAACTAATCCTAAGGCAAAATTATTCTTAAATACTAAATTGCTTTAGACCTTCTTCCCAGAAAAAAAAAGGCTCCTCAATTCTTTGTTCATAGTGGGGTTGAGTATAGTAAAGACTATCAATTTTATCACTAGTCAATATAAATCTATTGATTGGAACAGTCAAAAATGTGAAGAATTTGATTCGAATGATTTTAAACATACACATATACTAACATGTACCGAGACTCTTTGACAAACATAATACAGAATCAGAGTCTTTAAAGTAAATGCAAAAGAGAAGCAAAGTCTATACCAGGTGGTTGAGAAATACAAAGACTCTTAAAAGCTGTTTCAGGTATTTCATTTCTCAAAGGCGAACAGGAATACTAACAGTTGTCCACCAGTACTAGATAGTAAGTGTAGAACATGTCATTTACAGATATCTTACCTAGGGCTGCCACCAAAAAAAAAAAAAAAAGCCATAGACTGGGTGACTTAAACAATGAGGATTTATTTCTCACAGTTCTGGAGACTAGGAAGTTCAAGATCAAGGTGTTGGCAGATTCAGTTCCTGATGAGAGCCAGTTTCCCAGCTTATGAACAACTGCCTTCTTTGTCCTCACCTGGTAGAGAAGGAGGCCTCTAGTTTCTTTGTCCGCTGAAAGGGTACTAGCATGCCTAAATTTTTCCCCAAAGACCATACCTTCAAAAACCATCACATTGGGAGTTAGTGCTTCAATATGGATTTTGAGGGAACATTTTTCAGTCCATAACAACAGATATTATCTTAGTTAATATTTGAAATAATCCAATGATGGGCACTAGTCTTACCATTTTATAGATAAAGAGCCAATGTCAGAGATGGGTAAAATACTTGCCCAAGATCAATGGCTACGGGACTGGGGGGTTGAGAAGTGGGCAAGATTTGAAACCAGATTCCTACGAACAATATTTCTAACCCATTCTATGTGTCAAAGTAGGGTACTGACAGGTTATGAGGATGAGGTAGCAGATATGTGTAAGTATGAGTGTGTGAATGTGTTTATCTGAGAACGAAAGAGTGAGGGGAAAGGAGAGAGAGCATAAGAAATAATAATACGTACAATACCAATTTACTACTCGTACTATGAGGTATAGATAGTTTGTTCTAGAGGTGTAACTAAGAATAATTTTAATCTGATTCTTTTAAGCATGCCCACCAGGTCGTCATTTTGTAGACTCCCGTAGCCCTTGTAACGGTATATATAGACAGTATAAAAGTCTTGTTAAATCTATATTGGATACTGTGGGCAAAGTCCTACTAATAATGCATCTTTTTTCTTCCAAGAATTTCCCCCTAACAGTGAAGAAACAATTTGCACTGTTGACCGATAAAGAAAGCTTATTTTAAACAAGAGTAACTTATACATCTGCATGCATACAAACTTACACACTTCCACGGAATAAAAAAGGAGGAATAAACTAATCTTATTTTATAAAATTTCAATCGTATTTCAGTGTTGTATTGAAAAAAACATTTAATTGACAACAATAACAAAGGGGAAAGAAATTAAAAATGAACACAAAGAGTCAGGGGAACAAAGCTATTTAGGAAATTCACTTGACAATCAATATTATTTTTAGCTTTCCTAATTCTCCTTCCTTGATAAGATCATCAGTTTTGCTATCATAATCTTAATGACTCTGGAAATGCGAGCTGGATAGAAAGTGTGAAAGTAGGAAGGAAAATTCCCAATTTTTTGCTTTGTCATAAGGCCTTGCCAAATCCCATTTTACTGTAATAGAAAGATATGTTATCAATTAAAAACATTTAGCTAGTGTTAGAGTTAAAAATATCTCAATAGTTTACTACCTAATACGTGCTGAAATGGAAGCAGTGTGCTGACATCTCTTAAAATAGTGTGATAGGTCTTAAAAATATTCTAGAAGAGGAACGGACATGTGTCCACACACACACGCAATTCCTGCTATCTGCAAAGGGCTGGAGAAGAAATACTTTAAGCTTTTAGAGGCCATGTGGTTTCTATCACAGCTCCTCATCTCTGCTGATGCCGAAACACACTCATATACAATATATTATCAAATGAGTATAGCTGTGTTCCACAGGAAAAGAGGTAGATTTTTACCCACAGGCCACAGTTTGCTAAGCCCTGATATAAAATACATTCATGTTTTACATATAGAGGTATAGTTTCTATTAGCAAGCATTAATAATGGGTGTGTGCATAATTTTAAGCCTTTAAATAAATACATTCATATCAAGTCATGCAACCTTTTTAAAAAATTGAACATTTACGTATTGTATGCTTCATAAAATACAATTCTTCCTATTATTGTTTAATTCAGGTATAAGTTGTTATAATGAAGTGGCATTTTCATATCCAAAACCGCTTCAAATATATTCATGCTTTTTGTTGCCTTAAATAGAATTTCTGAACAATTCTCATAAAATAGGTCCTGAATTATGTCAATAAACTTGGACAATAATTACAGAATATTTATTATGATTTCCTATACATGATTTGGCTGACCTAAAGTGCCAGTGTTGGTGCATAATAGCAAGTTAGATGGTGGGGGCTCGGTCCTTATCTTAAGGAGTCACAGTGACACTAACAATTGGTCAGAAACAGTCAAGTTCAAAGGAAGCAAGTGAAAAAAGGATAAGAGAAATTTCTTTAGATGCAAGACAGAAAATGATTGAGTCTTCTTATGCCTAATAGAAAAGGAAATGACTGCAGCAGATTTTTTAAAGGCGTTTTAATTGGTGATTTTCAGTAATCGGGGATGTTGAATTGAATTGTTTTATGTAATAATCTCTAAGGAGTCATTGTTCTTATTTAGGAATTTGACTTTGTTATCCATCCCCCTGTATATATACATGCACACCCTCATATACATGCTGCATGTGGCTCTACGTGTTTTATTCTCCTACATGCCCAGGAACACACAGCTGTTAACAATTGTTTGTGAAACAGAGGCCCACATTGAAAACAGTTCCCATTTTTGCTTGTCACTACTCAGAACAAAAGAGATTTGGCTCTTAAACAATATAGAAAATTAATTTTATAAATAGACAAGAAAATAAACCTAATGAATATGATTTTCCCACTAGTCTTACAGCTTATTTTAATAAGAGCGGAGTACAGGTTTCAATGTAACATTTGTTTTAAAGGCCTGTATGCATGACACGATCTTGATTAATGTTTAGAAAAGGAAAAGAGAAATACTTACCATGGGAAATATTTTTCAGTTAGTCAAAGACAAAATAATCAAATAAGAAATACCAAGTAAGTAAATAAAACCTAGGCATTTTGAAATCAAGGTAACAAATTGCACCATGTGTCTGATGTCTACCATTTCTAAACTACAAAAAGCTATCGTTATAAATAAAGCAGCATTATATTTGCTTTTCTGAATATCAAATTATTTGTAGTGTATGCATAGAATGTGCTTTACTTACGAAGGGGCCTAACTTACCCAATTCTTTCTCTGTAGTTTTCGGATTAATTATTTAAAGCTGACTCTCACTTAGGTGTAGGCAGAAAATTGTGGGTGGAAAATGTGCTCATTTCATTGCATTACATGTGTGGGTAATATATTGCAGCAGGTCAGTGGGAAAATGTCTCTTTGGGATGGCAATCTCCTTGAAATTATTTCCAGGGAGAATATATATATTTTTTTATTTTTATTTTTTGAGACAGAGCTTCAAGCTGTTGCCCTGGATAGAGTGCTGTGGCATCACAGCTCATGGCAACCTCCAACTCCTGGGCTTAAGTTATTCTCTTGCCTCAGTTTCCCAAGTAGCTGGGACCACAGGCGCCCACCACAACGCCCGGCTATTTTTTGGTTGTAGTTGTCATTGTTGTTTGGTGGGCCCAGGCTGGATTCACAGTCTCCAGCTCTGGTGCATGTGGCTGGTGCCTTAGCCACTTGAGCTACAAGCGCCGAGCCTCCAGGGAGTATATTTATCTTTAATTTATTAGAAGATAACTTGGGGAGGAGATTTTGTGACTTGTCAATTCTAGAAATTCTATCTAGCAATGCAACAATTGATATGTATTTTTCCTCAGGAATGGTCTAGCTTTGTTAACATTCAGTTTTAAAGTTCTATTTTTTTTGAGACAGCATCTCACTCCATCACCCTAGGTAGAGTTCCACAGTATCACAGCTCACAGCAACCTCCAACTCTTGCACTCAAATGATTTTCTTGCCTCAGCCTCCCGAGTTGCTGGGGACTACAGGTGTGTGCCACGACACCCAGCTGGTTTTCCTATTTTTAGTAGACATGAGGTCTCTCTCCCTTTTGCTCAGCCTGGTCTGGAACTCCTGAGCTCAAGCAATCCACCCACTTGGGCCTCCCAGAGTGCTAGGATTATAGACGCGAGCCACCGAGCTTGGCTCAGTTTTAAAAATCTTCAGGGTAGGGACCACCTTTTTCAGCCCAGTGAGGAGATGGATTTTTGTTCGCTTCATTCTTACTTGTATCACAAGTGCTTAGAACAACGTCAGGCTCAGTGTACATGCTCAATAATATTTTTGAATGACAGGATTAAGCTTTACATCGTCAGCAGATACTTAGGACAATGCCGTAGTGGGAGTGCAAAAAGCACCTATTAAGGCTCAGCGCCCAGAGCTCAGAAGTTACGGCGCCAGCCACATATATCGAGGCTGGTGGGTTCGAACCCAGCCTGGACCAGCTAAACAACAATGACAACTGCAACAAAAAATAGCCCGGCATTGTGGTAGGTGCCTATAGTCCCAGCTACTTGAGAGGCTGAGGCAAGAGAATTGCTTAAGCCTGAGAGTTTGAGGTTGCTGTGAGCTGTGAGGCCACAGCACTCTACCAAGGGTGATGTAGTGAGACTCTGTCTCGGAAAAAAAAAAAAAAAAACACCTATTAAGAGGAAGGAGCTATTGTAAATAAAAAACTACCATGATACACCCCAAAATGGGTCTCAGAATTTATCTTTGAAGAGTGTCTTTCTGAGAGTTTATACAGATTGTGTTTCTTTCTCACATGATGGGATGGTGAGTGTACTTTAAATGCTGCAAGGATGTTCTATCCTTACTTAATATTATCCTATGACTATTAATTGTTTATGACTATTACCTTAAAAGGAGGAAACAAAAGATACTTTTACTTTACATGTCTATCTATGAAGAAAAATGTACTTTTGGTTTACATTTATTTATGACTATATGATCATATTCCAGGATGTCATTAACCAGGAAATAATTTCCCCCCAAAGCATAAATAATTGGATCTTTGGTTATTGTGCTTGTAGTGTACTTGCAACACTAGTAAGCAGTTATGAAAGAAACAACCATCAGCAATCACTATTGGCACAACATTGCACTGAGGGAAATAATGGGAATACAGACCTTAAAACGAGTATATGATCATCTGCAGTAGCAGACCACAGGCCAACCGCTCTCAGCTCTGGTTGCACGTTATCATCACCTGGGGGAGATTTTAGGAAATTTTATTACTAGATCCAGGTCCTTGCCTGTAGAGATTCCCCAGAAGTGCCCAAACATAGGTACTTTTTAAAGGAACCCAAGTGATGCTATTGTGCAATTATGATTGAGAAGGTCTAGTAGTCTTTACATTTTTCTCATATAATTCTAAAGGACTTCTGAAAAATTATGTGCCCTCTCCCACATTTTAATATAAATCATCTCATCGTACATTTAAACAGTTGCAAGAAATACACACTCCTTTGCATTATATATGTGCTCTAAATATACTTTTGTTCAGACTTTGAACCTGGGTATTTAATTCATTTAACTTACAGGATATGTCCTAAGGTAAGAAAAACACAGAGCCTGCTGAGTTTGTTACACAGAGGAAATTAAGGGTTCTTTTAATATTTTCTTTACTATGCCCTGTATGAACTACCCCAAATGACCAATGCATTATTAAATGGTTCTTTTGTTTGATGCCCTGGAAGTTTTTGCTCCCTGGAGCAATATGCTTTGATAAGATTTGCCATAGTGAGGTATGTCTTTCTTCTTGAAAGCAAGAAAAGAATGGTTAGGAAAGAGGAGCGGCTGATCAGTTTGATATACATCTGGAATCTAACAATTTGAAAATAGAATCCCTTAAATATATCCATGTCTCTGTACTCTCTGAAAAGTCCTCAAATTGTGTATGTATACCCGAGTTAGAACATAGCTGGATTAAACTTGGAGCTGGTAGTTTGGGAAGGCAGAAAGACTACGGAATAGACGTGAGAATTGGCCAATCCTTGGCTGACTCTTAAAATTGCCCAGCAAATTGGTTTGTTGGTTGAGAATGAGGTGAGTATTTTTAAATTAGGGCCATGTGTGTACCACTTACCAGACCAAAGTAGAAGTTCAAAACTAAACAGACAAGTGGCAATTTAAGCACAGTCATAGCAGCAAAAGTTCAAGAGTGGGAGAGAAACCAGAATGGTAGGCAGGAATCAACAGGAAAAAATTCTGAAGAGAAAGGAAGATGGGAGAATGAAGTAGGTACCTTTTTCACAAATCAACAAAACCAAGAGGAAGAAAAGAATATGATAAACACCATGAGACCATCAATGAGAGATACCCACGCCAAAGACGTGACAATACACAAGGAGTCTCCTACTTAAAAAAAAAAAAAACTTTTTATATTTGTCCTTTAAAGTAAAAACATCTTTTTATGCATCGTAGATGGACACTTGTGGGCAAAAGCAGATATCGGATAGTTCTCTCTTTTTGGTGTGGAAGTGGAAGGCAGGAAAGAAGGCCTACATCCTGATATCTGAAGTACGCTAAGTACGCAGAAAACGTGCTTCTGTTCACTGAAAATCCACACAGCATCCAACTTACACATAGCAATGGCTGCTCATATATGACTGCAGCTAATGGCATTTTTTACAGATCTTTTTTAGTTGGAATAGTTTTTAATAAAATCTTTAACAGAGACTTTTCCTTTTTAATAAATTTTCTTCGTTCTTGTTTTAACCCAAACAGAGTTTCAGCAGTTATCTCTTGAATAACTGAAAGCATCTCTTTTTTTTTAAGCTTTAAGCATTACTCGAAATCTTTAAAGAGGAAGATATTTTTTCCAACTTCGTGAGATTATAATATACACTTCAATGACTTTTTCTAAAAGAAAAAGGAGGGCTAATTGTTAATTATTATGACAGAGGAACTTTTATCTTGAAAAGCTTCACTCTTTAGCACCAAAATAAATGTATAAGTTCTATCGTATGTAGGGGTGGGTAATTTAAATTGTCTCTACCCCAGAAATATAATAAGAGTAATTGCAAAAAAAAATCCAAATATTAAGTTAATGAAGTAGTTATCCAAAATGTTATCACGGATATAACATAAAGTGAGTTCACACTTGAAGCCCTTACATTTTTATATTGCATTGCATTTGTCTTTTTAATTAAGAAAAAAAAAACAGTTCTATTGCCTTGCCATAGGCTTTTTAATTTAATTTCCTATTTAAAAGTAATTTTATTTCTCCTTTCAATTTAACTAAAAATGTGAAAATTATGAGAGGAAAAAAGTTAAGGAAAATCCTGAGTCATCACTCTTTCCTTATTTACTTATTCATATCACTGATGAAAGTATGTCTGCAAGAATCCATTGGTACTACTCACCAGATGATCATGAGCCTTCCAAAATTACAGATTAAACAGCAAATAAAACGTATTAATTTCTTGTAAGAAGAGTAGATGACTGTGAAAATTGGCATTTACTCACTTTGAAGAAATTAATAGAAAACAGCCAACCAAACTATTTCTTTCCTTTTTAGCAAAACTTTAAAAAAATCACAATAAAATTTGTTTCATATGCTCCCAAACAGAAGAAAATGTTTATTCATAAGCCTGAAGTTAGGACACCTTACAGCATCTTATACTTTAAGTTGGATTTCATTAAAATGTTTTGTACACATTTTTTGAGATGGTAGGACATCTTCCCTCTTCAAATCTCAGCTTTAGGAAATGAAAGAGATAAACAGTTATTTGAATTATGATCACTGTGCAAGCCAGGGCAAGTTCTCTGGGTTGAGAGTGCAGAGAGATGAGGGGGAGAGTGAGTGGTTATTTCTGACTGCTTAGAAAACTTACATTGATGCTATTCATTTGGATAACATGCAACTGGATATGGGCTAAGACTTTGGTTGAAGGAAAGTTGTTTGCATGGAAGTGTTTCAACAGGAATTAACTTGTAATAGGCTCTTTGTCTACAACAGTTTAACAACTGAGGACCAAAATAGAAATATAAGAAATAGATAATTTCGTCATTTGCAAAAAGACATTTATTGAACATCTACTACATGCTATGATCTGTGCTAGATGCAGAGAATACAGTAACAACAGCCGCCAAAAACATGACACTCATGGTCAGGGGATTGAAAAGGGGGCTCATCTCTTAAAGAGGCCTCCATGCTTGCAAGGCTTTAATTACACCCACTTTCAATTGAACTTTTATTGACTCATTTTGGTTAACAAAGAGGAATGAAAGAATGTTCACATGAATATTTTTATCACTACACAGGATAGTATATATTTCTAATAATACTTGAAATTGCACTGTTGTATGGAAGAATCCTGAACCCAAGCCATTCCATTAAAATACAATTTTATTATGCAATTTATACCAAGTTTTATTTGCCTCTATTCTGAAAAGTTCAGACATATACCATGAATATTTTGTTGTAGTAAGTTAGGTAATTAACTCATTTCCATTGAAATAATTAACAGAGGCTCCTAAAGTCTGGATCACTGCCAGATTGATACAGCTATGTGTGTAACTTTACTTGGGCAGTCACGTTACTCACAGAATTCAAATGGGCCCTTGGAACATGTCAAATAATATTGAAGCATACTATAGGTGGTGATGATATGAGGGTGAAATTATATTACAAAAATTGATATTTTAAGTATTTTCTTTTTATTGGGATATTCAGATATAATAATTAGTTTTTTTCCTTATTAGTATGGTCTAGATCAGGGGTCAAAAAACATTTTATGTAAGGGGGTAGATAGTAAATGTTTTTGGTTTCGTGGGCCATGTGATTTCTATCATAACTACTCATAGTTATACCACTGTAACATGAAGGCAGCCAGGAATATGAAGTAAAAGAATGAGCATGCCTGTGTTCCAGTAAAACAGGATGGGATATATTTGGCCTGAGCACTGTCTAGACGACATAAAGATTCAAAGGAACAAGATAAGGTGTCAGTTTGGGGCAATTAAAGTATTTCATTGAAGAGGGAGAATATGGGGTCATTCTTGAAGGCTGGGAGAGTTGTGATAAGCTTAGATTATGGTGGGATTTCTGGAGGGAATGGGCATGGTGTAAGAAGCAGACATTTTATGAATATCAAGCATTTTGTTATGGCAGAAATGTAGGCTCTCTACAGAGGAGTAAATCTAGGTGAGGCAGGAATGTAGGTTGGCTCATTTTTTAAGTTTTAGGTGCTAGGATGAGGAATTTGTACCTAATTTGATAGGCAATGGTAGGCCATTCAGTAGTTCGTATCACTGAGGGCTTTGGTAGAAAGTACTCTGAAAGACAGTCATGCTAGGGATGGTGAACAGAATAAATTGGAAAAATGAGGGACTGTAAACAAGGGAACAGATTAGAAGAGTATTGCTAATAGCTTGGAAAGCACATAATAAGGTCTCAGCTTACCTGGGCAAGAGAATTTGGAAATAAGGGGCTATTGAGGTGAGTTTTTTAAATTAATTATTTTTAAATTGACAAAAATTATGTAGAATAATTGTGTGCAACATGATGCTTTGAAATATTGCATACAATGTGGACTGTGTAAGTCTAGCTAATTAACATAAACATTACCTTATATACTTATTGTTTTATGATGAGAATACATACTAAGATGTGCTGTCTTAGCAATTTCAAGAACACATTGCTATTATTAATAATCATCGTGTTGTACAATATATATCTTGAACTTCTTACTTCTACCTAATTGAAATTTTGTAGACCAGCATATTTCTGCCTTCTCCCCTTAGTTCCTGGTAACCACTATTTTACTATCTACTTATATGAGTTTAACTTTTTAATATTTGATCTATACATAAGTGAGATCACGCCATATTTATCTTTCTTTGTATTTAACATTTTAATGATTAACAATGGAGAATCTAAATTATTCACAAGTCCTAGTCCTATCATATGCGCTAATGCCTTTAACTGAGGCTGCCTAGTTCCTATTTCTAGGAAACTGTTAACCAAAAAAAAAAAAAAAATCTATCTTCTATGAATCCTGTTTTCTTGTGTTTTCTTGCGAAGTCATTATTCCCAGAGCTAGTACCCTACCTAGCTTCCTAGGGCCCAGCATTTCAAGCCTTGCTACCTTGTAGTATTTGCCATGTTTATGGATTTCAAAGCATCAGAATTAGTTTGCCTGACGTTAGTTTATATCTTCTCACCTGCAGCCTACTGCACCTTGGGGTTTTGCTTCATATATCACTAGAGACATTCACATTTGCTGGGTTCCATTGTATTGACCTATCATATTGATCTTAACAGTTAGACCTGTGGTTGGGTAAGTTTTCCCCACAACTATTGTGTCCCACTATATCATAAATACCAAGTCTCATTTCTATTTACTCCAACCTGTTTTAAGAAACTACCCACACTACAGACCTGAATACTGAGTTAGAACATACTTTAGCTCTTTTTTTAAATCTATAGAATAAGAATTACAGACATTGAAGCAACTTCTACTTTTGTGTATACTAATACCAGTATATGACTTGTCTATTAAGATTACGATATACAATTAGAAATCATACACAAAACAGTTCACAGTTGATATAACCTGGTCATCCACCCATCAAAACAGTTGTCAGACATAAATAACTGCTTGTCTCCCAGCTAGAAATATCAGCCGTGCCTGTGACACAGAAATAAATCTTTACAAAAACACTAGATATAAGACCTAAAACTCTGATGTGTCTAGAAAAAAAGATGAGATAATCTCTGCGACCTTGGAGTGGGCCAAGATTTCTAAAATATGGCACAAATGTGTGAGCAATCTAAAATTAAACTTTATGAAAGTCAAACACTTTTTTTTTTGGCAGTGCCTGTCGCTCAGAGAAGTTGAGCTCTGGCCCCACATGCCAGAAGTGGTGGGTTCAAACCCAGGCCCGTCCAAAAACTGCAAAAAAAAAAAAAAAAAAAAATCAAACACTTTTTTCTTCAAGATGTATCATTAAGGAAAATTATGCCACAGACTTGGGGAAAGTATTTGCAAAATATAGATTAAATGACTTTTACATAGAACATAGAAAAAGCATGTATAGCTCATTAATAAGAAGAAAACACATTTAAAAAAATAAGCTAAATATTTGAACAGACACTTCATCAAAGAAGATATACAAATGGCTAACAATCACATGAAAAGTTGTTCAACATCATTAGTCATTAAGGAAATGCAAATTAAAACCACATTGAAATACCACATTGCACCCACTAGAATGGCTAAAATCCAAAAGACAATATTAAATATTGGCAAAGGGGGAGAGAAACTAAAATTATCACACATTGCTACTGTGAATGTAAATTGATACAGCCACATTGGAAAATAATTTTGCAGCATTTCAAAAAGAATAAACATACTTTAGATATACTATTTATAAAGCACTAGAAATGTATATATGTATGTATTCATAGCATGTTTATATATGTATGTAAAGAATAAACATACTTTAGATGTACTATATTATCACTTATGCATATATATGTAATCTTCTGAATGTTTATATATGTATATGAATAGTGAATACATTATATACATATTTAACAGTATATGTGTATATATACATATATAACAATATATACATATACATACATACATATAATATATACATATATAAACACTATATGCATACATGCACTGTGTGTATATACACATGCGTGTGTATATATACATACGTGTATATATTTGTACATTTATGTATACATATTTGTGTGTGTATATAAATATAAAATCTAGTAACTCCACCCCTAGATATTTACCCAAGAGAAATGAAAACATACATCTATATAAGTACTTATAATTTAACATTCTAACTAGCAATATTCAGAGTAACCCCAAACTGGAAACTGTCCAAATGTCCAACTAGTATATGGATAAACAAATAAATATAGTATAGGCATACAGTAGAATTCCACTCCACAAAGAAAGTAATAAACTACAAATATATGCAGGAACATGAATGAATATAAAAGTCATTGTATTGGGTGAAAGAATACAGACACACAAGAGTAGATATTCTATGACATAATTTATGTAAAATTTTGAGACAGGACAAAACTATAGAGACAGAGACCAAATCAATGGGTGCCTGGGTCCTAGTGGTGTGAGCAAGGATTGGCTACAAATTGGTTTGAGGCAGCTTTGGGGTGATGCAAAGGTTCTAATACCGAAGTGTGATGATGGTTGCACAAATGTATAAATTTATCAAAACTCATTGAATCGACCTGTTAAAATGGTTGAATTTTATTATGTGCAATAGAAAAGTTGTTATAATCATATCATATTGTTATAGGATGAACTATTTTCATGTAAAAGCTGATTTTTCTATAAAAAGGCCATTTTTGACAAAGTTCTATCACCCAGATTTTATAATATCTAAAATATAAAATGGACATATTATAGAATTAGTACATACAAGTAAAGAATTTTTTTCCATAGGCATATATGTTGTGAAATTGTATGGTTCTCTTTATGATCAACAAAAGGGAACTTTTTACAGTGAAACTATATTCATAGTCAGTTTTGAAGGGAAAAACAGCTCCATGAAATAAAATATTGCTTGGGGAGTTCTTTCATACCACTTGTCACCAGCATTCTCACTGACTTATAAGTTATAATTGCTCTGTGATAAAGCCATGTGTTTTTCCTTCTCTCTTATAAAAATTTTAATGAGAACTTAAAGTGAACTTTCACTGAACCTATTTTCATTCCAAAATCTTATGATTTTAATCTTATGATCCTCTTGAGGCCTGGCACTGTGGTCTGTGACAGCATGAATACTTCATAATTATTCCTTCTGTTTGTGGAAAACACCATGAGCATCCATCATTTTCTCTCTCCCCTGCTGCCTCCAGGGAGCCACAGCCTCTAGCAAGGTCAGTAATTGCAGTTTTGGTTGACAGTTCCAGGCCAGCTGAAGCACACCCAGCTGGTGAAGACCAGCCACAATGGATATTGACTGACTTCCTTTCTGTCTCTCTCCTCATAGTTAGTTTGGCCTCAAAACTCTTCCTTAGTGATGTGATTGATGGACTGGAGTCATCTCACAGGAGATTCCCCAGTACAGAGAAAATGAATGGTGTCTGTACTGTCATGTGTATATGCGTCTGTTGGTATTTGGGGGACAATTGATCTAACGGTCCAGAGGTAAATTAAAGATCTTTCCCTTGGGAATAAAGAGAAGGCTATGTTGGAGATTGACATTTAATATTAAGTTTGACACCTCACACCACTATAAATGACCTGAATGAAATAAAAGATTCAGTCACATGGATTAAGGCATGTTTTTGGAAATCTGTGTGCTTCATTTTACTGTTTAAAATTTTACCTACAGAGTTGGGCTCTGCAGAGAAAAAGATGTTTTAGAGGTAAATCAAATAATTACTACTTTATTTTATGCCATATACATACAGAGATTCACTGAAGAAACACCAAAGGAATGCTGTGTGCTTTACAAAAAAAGAAATACTCAACATTATTCATCCAAAGAGGGATAAGCAAATAGCCTCTTACTGTGTATGATACTGGATGATACAGGGAAAAGGCAGAGAAATTATCACGTGAAATGCTGGTGAATTTCAGAAGATTAAATGCCTTTGAAAGCTACTATGATATTTTAACTCTGCAGTATCTCACTCTGCGATTTACTCTTGGCATATACTGCAGAAGCAAACTGAAGTAGAGACAGCCTATTTTATAGATATTGGAGTAGTCCTATATATTTAGGTTTAAAGTAAGTCAGGGTTTAAAACAAATTGTGTTTCTCATCCCTTGTTTCTGAGCCTACCTGGTGTTTTAAAAAAAAAGGTTTAAAGGTGTTTTGCTTGAGAATAAGTTAATTATACATTTTGGATAAAATTTTAACTAAACATATTTAAAAGCTTGAATTAGGGCAGTGCCTGTGGCTCAGTGAGTAGGGCACCGGCCCCATATAGCAAAGGTGGTGGGTTCAAACCCAGCCCCGGGCTAAACTGCAACAACAACAAGAAAATAGCCAGGTGTTGTGGCAGGCGCCTATAGTCCCAGCTTCTCAGGAGGCTGAGGCAAGAGAATCACCTAAGCCCAAGAGCTGGAGGTTGCTGTGAGCTGTGACACCACAGCACTCTACTGAGGGCAACAAACTGAGACTCTGTCTCAAAAAAAAAAAAGAACTTAAATTAAATATCAAAATTAATTATAATCAAGGCTCCCAAACACTTGGATACGCATCTCATTAAGAGGTAGAATATGAGTAAGCCTTGTAGTTGTTCCCTTGAACAAAATAAGTCTGAAGTGATGCTATGTGACTTCCAAGGGTGGATTGGATTAGAAAAGGTCATTTATCTTCTACCTGGTTCTCTTGGGAGGCATATTCTGGGGAAAACCAGTCACCAAGTAGAAATTATCCGGAAATGTTGAGGAGTTTCCATGTAGGCATTTCAAGTGACAGAACCAGCCGACAGCCAGGGTCAACTTCCAGCCCTGTAAGTCTTCTCAGATGTCCAGGCCAGCCCAACCTCTAAATAACTGCAAACCTATCTGATATTTGACTCCAATTTTCCAAGAGCTGCCACACCATTTCTTTAAGGTACTTAAAGTTACCTTAAGGAAAATTAAGGTACTTAAAGTTACCTTAATCTAAAATTTCTTTCTCCAATCTTTGTCTCACAAAATATTGAGCATGTCTTTGATATGTTTGTAATGTCAAAACTATTATCACTCTGAAATTTAGATATTAGCTCCATATTTATTTTGGATATTTGATTTTTAATTTCTCTATTTAAATAAAGATTGAATTTCTATTAGGAACACGTGTTCAACCTATCTCCCATATATCTTAAAAAGCCTAAGTTACACAGTCTTTGCCTTCAGAGGAACTTAATTGTTAGTGGAGCATTGTCACCAAGTATCAAAACTCTAGAGCACACCATTCGCATTATATTCTATGCAAATTGTGCTCCCATGCATTGTACAACAAAGACATAACATAAAGATTTTTTTTTTTAGCACTACATGTTCTTAATGCTGGTAGCTTCTCAGGAGTTGCTGCAGAAAAGTGCAAAGGATACTACTAAATTTTATACTTTTTCAACCTTCTTTACAGTACTCTGTTATTGACAAAATGAAGAAAATCCAGTTAGAGCATAAAAGTAACAAGGAATATTTTTGGAAATTTAGGTAATCAAAATTTTATATTGCAGCCTATGCAATAATTGATAAATATATATGCTACTTTCTTAATATTTTCCTTTATTTTGCCTTTTTTTTATTAAGTCATATACACATAGATCATGTATACATGAATGTATTTATGGAGTACAATGTGCTGATTTTATATACAATTTGGAATGCTTTGATCAAATTAGTTAATATAAGGTTTCACCTTAATTATTGTGTTAAGACATTTATATTCTATACTTAGTAGATTTGACATGTACCCTTGCAATATGCTCCATGGGTGTGGTCCCACTGTTTATCCTCCCTCCTCCGCTCCCATCTCCCTCCTTTTCCCTCCTACATTTTCAAATGCTTTGGTGTGTCTTCTGAGAATATGAAACGTTTAATAACTATAAACTAGCAGTTTCCAAACTTGGTTGTACATCAGAATCACCTGGGGAGTTTTAGTAACCAACTTATGTCTGAGTCCCTCCCCTAGGGATTCTGATTTAATGGATCTGGTTACAGACTGGGCATTAGAATTGTTTAAAGTTCTGAGATTATTCTAATGGGCAGCCACAACTAAGGCCAACTGATGACAGAAGTTTTTTTCCTTTTGATTCAATAGTTCTTTTTTTTTCTCTAAATATGGAATGCTTCACGGATTTGCGTGTCATCCTTGCATAGGAGCCATGCTAATCTTCTCTGTATCATTCCAGTTTTAGTATATGTGCTGCCGAAGCGAGCACTAATTCAATAGTTCTTAAACTCAACTGTTTTGGAAGCATCTGTGGAGCTTTTAAAAATATCAATGACTTGATTCCATGTCTAAAGATTATCATTTAATTGTTCTAGTGGTGGGTCCTGCCTTTGGTACTTTTAAAAATGCTCCCTAAAATGTTTCAATAAAGGATTATTTGACACCCAAAAAAAAAAATGCTCCCTAGGTGATCATGATTTGAGATCCATATGATGTTTATCCAGGGCTTATAGATTAATTTTTCTGCATATACACATATCTCTCAGCCACAGTTACCACATAATTACTGATGGAACCTAGCTAAGGGTTCTAGATTAATTTAAAAAATAAAGGATGTTTAGATACATTCGAATTTCAGATGGTTTTAGTATGCTCATGAAATATTTTCAATGTGCTTACACTAAAAAAAAAAAATATTTTTTTAAATATACAAGATCTGACAATTAGGTTAATGAGCTCATCCTAGAAAAAGGGCTACATACCTCATTGCTAAATATCACTATGGTCACCTTGGAAGTCCTCCCCTTGGGAAACTGTGCACCTACACTGGTGCCTAGTCCATTCTTCAAAGCAATTTCGGAACTCTCTTTCTGGAACAACCATCAGAGCTGTCATTGGATGGAACACAAAAACACCCAATAATAATGAATGCCACTCAGCAAGATGCCTCCACATGTCAACATGAACACAGCTGTGAGACACTGAAATACAAAGGTTATGAAACCTTACTGAGTTGTTTGTACCGTGCTGCCAGCATGAGCACACAGTGACAAGTTTTTGAACTTAATTGTCAGACCTTGTGTGACTACAGTTCTGATGGATGGCCATTCTACAGAAAGAGTTCCAAAATTGCTCTGAAGGGTGGCCTAGGTGCTGACGTGAGTGCACAGCTTCCCAAGTGGAGTACTTCCAAGGTGACTGTGGTGATGTTCAGCAATGAGGTATGGAGCACTTTCTCAGAGAATTAACATTCATCCAGGTATCCTATATTTTATCTGGATGAACCCTAGACATAGTTGACTTTAGGCAAGAGATGCAACTAGGCCTAATGAATGCATTAGGCAAACAAAGTGTGACCACAATGGAGTTCGATCCATTTTCAAGGACAAAGCTAAAGTGCTGTCATAGTACCTTAACTGCTACAGAGTAATCATTCCATTGCATAATGCTTCTAGTTGGGTTCATCTGTAGCATACCTGTAATTGAGCAAAAGCAATGTGTCAATGTGCAGGTGTAAGAGAGATATAGGAAAGAGCTAAAACCTCCTCCCCCATGAGCGTGAAATCTATTGGCAGCATAAGCTGAAGTGATGACACTGAGCTTTATGATTTAAAAGCAGACAAACAAAAAAACCTGATGCGTTTCTTGTATTGCTCTTACTTAGGCAAAACCTCAAATGTTTTCATATAATTAGAGAAGAGAAACAAACAAATTCAAATTATTGCTGAAGTTATGGTTGCTGGCTGACCTTCACAGCCTTAGCAACGATTGTTAAATGTAGGAATTCTGTTGTGTGTATAGTGAGAGCCAGTTCCCTCAGAGGTGCACAGCACTTGTTGGCAAATAATTCTACATTTGGCAAGCAGCTTCCATTTTTCTAAGTTGACTTTCTCATTGGTTTTTCTCAACATAGCTGTGAGGTAGGCAAGGGAGTTATTATTGCATCCATTCTATAAGTAAGGAAAATGAGACTCAGAAAAGGGTTGTCTCATCCTAGAGCAATAGTTCTTTAACATGTGGTCCCAGACCAGCTGCCTCCACATTACCTTGGAATTGTTAGAGATGAACGCTCTGAGGTCTCACTCTGGACCTACTAACTCAGAAACTGTGGAGTGGAGCCAGCCACTTGTTTTTTTAAATAGGGCTTCAGGTTATTCTGTTGCATGGTCAGACTTGAGAACTGCCTCGGAATATGTGGTCCCAGCTTACACATTTCTGTTACCAATGTCTACTTTTTAAATTTCTGGTTTCTGTTTCCCACTGAATTTTAAACTCTTTGAGGTCAGGACTGATGTCACACTACCAAGGTACACCATAAATACGCAGTAAATACTGTAAAATAAATTAATGAGGTCTAAAATGAATGAATAAATGAATCCCAACACAAAGGTCTTCCATTGACAAGTTTTGTCTTAACAGAAGTGTCCTATGCTTAGAAAAGTCGATTGCTTTTTCACCATCAAAATGCTCATTCTCTCTTTGGAAGAATCAGAGCCAATGAGAATAAAAATGGTTGACCACAAGGATTTACCCAAAGGCATATATATGTTAATGCATTAGTTCCTATAAGTATTTAAAAGGGAGTTCTTACATTATTCATATTAGGAAGAAAGTGAGCATAAGCTGTTGAACACTTTTGTAATATAGTAAAATGTTATGATATATTAAGTAAAAAAAGTGTACACAATTTTGAATAAAGACTTATGCCATTTTTATTGTGTTTTCTTTTCCTCTTTTGAGATACAGTCTCACTCTGTTGCCCAGGTTAGAGTGCCATGGCATCAGCCTACCTCACAGTAACCTCAAACTCCTACACTTAAGTAGTCCTTCTGCCTCAAGCTCCTCAAGTAGCTGGGACTATAGGGGCCCATCACAATGTCCAACTAATTTTTCTATTTGTAGTACAGACATGGTCTCATTTCTGCTGGTCTCGATCTCCCAAGCTCAAGCATTCTTCCCACCTTGGCCTCCCATACTGCTAGGATTACAGGTGTGAGTTGAAACACCCAGACTGTTATCTTTGCTTTAAAGAAGTACATAAACATAGAATCTTTATAATGATGTTATAAAGTAGTTTCTTTGTCCATAAAATGGGATCAATAATAATTCTACGTATCTCATTGAGTTGTTCTGAAGATTAAATGAACTCCCTTATAAAAAGTCTGTAGACAATCCGGGGCACAGTCAGATATACTGATGATGATTATTGCTAACACAGACATTGTATCTGGATGGAAAAATTACAGGAAATCTCTTTTGAATTATTTTTCTAAATTATAAAATTATATAGAAAATATGTGTTATATTTATAATCAGATAAAATGCATTAAAGGAAAACTACTGGATTTGAAGAGCTCTCTACCCAGGAAATTTTTTTCAGTAGCCATTTTGACTCGTTTTCTAAAACTTTTCAGAAACCCTGGGGTTGCCCTCGTGTATCTGCCTCCTAGTGTGCCCACTTGGCTGGCTATTCACTATTTTCTACGAAGTATTTTTTTTTTCTGAAAATGAGGTTAATCATCTTTTCTCTCAAAGATTTTCATTTTAATAATGTGCTCTAGGAAGAAAATCTCCCAAGGAACCACGTAGTACCTAGAAGCCACCTTCGTTTATCTAGCAGTCCTTTCACTGCTTAAATAAAGAGGCTAAACTTCCAAGAGGTAAAATCTGTATCCATACAATAAAATACTTGAGGAGCTGAGACTAGAACTCTGCTGTCCTTATTCCTCAGGCCTTTTAGTACCCAAAGATTTTGAGCACAGTGTCCTATGAACATCGTTGGCTGTCTCACCATGAGGACTCTCACCAGTTCAATTCTGCTGTCTTTAACTTACTCATTACTTAAAATTTAATTTTTTTAAAACATTCAATTTTTTATATTGACTTATTATTCCTAACATGGAATTTTGTGATTTTGAAAGAAGCACAATTTCAGGAAGCTGATTTACTACTAATGGAAAGTGTCAATTATTTTTTTCTTCAAATCAGGAAAAGCAATATTGCACAAACATGTAAGTGAAGGAAAAATCCAAGCAAATCTCTTATGCGATACATTAATATTGTTTGGTGGAGACGAGCTACTTCAGCAAGTCTACAATATTAATACCTCCTTCTGTATTCTACCACGAAAAGGCATAACATTGATTACAGTGTATGTTTTAGGGAAAACCATCCCCCTAGGCATAACAGCAATAATTCTTCCATTTTTTTTACTTTGCTGTCTTGGCTCATCACCGTGACCTTTAATTCATTTTCCCTTGTCTAGTCTGCTTTGCAGACACTATGAAGCCACTTTGTGGTGTCTATTGAGCTAAAGTCAATTAATCACAGGGTGACTTTTAAAATCAAGATTAATAATAGGTTATTTCATAGCCAGAATACTTGATTAGGATGGGCACATTTGTGGTTCCCCTCATGTCCAGAAATAATTTAGCCAAGTTCCAGTATCTCAGACAACTTTTTCTCTCGTATAATTTTCACAGTGTGAACTGCTCAGCTTAAATGGACTTTCCTGAGCTTCTCATCATGGGAGAGAAGGCTTGTACAAAATCACTTTTCTTGGGTACTGAGTACCCCTAGATAGCTGCATCTTTGCAAGCCATGTAGCATTGGTACCTCTTTAGTAAAGGCGGGGGGAGGAAGTGAAAAAAAGTAGCAGAAGTCTGTCTATAAAGATAATTGCATCTTGCATCAACATTTTACACAGCTCAGCCCTGCTCTATGGTAGGAGTCAAAGGGTTCTCTTTTCTCTCTAGTCCTGTGCCAAATTTTCTCTTCCTGTCTGTCTGAATCCACTAATGTCCTTGGTGGATGGCTCCTGCTGTGTTAGAAGTACAAAACATTTCATATTCATATTCTGCTTACCAAAGCGATGGTACACTTTAGAGGTTCAGCAAAGTGGCAACTCTGTTTGTTTAATAAACCATGTAATGTACTGCATCATCAATTTGACTTTTCCATATGAACTAAGGGAACCAGTCTGCACTGAAGAAGTCTAGGTTTACAGGTCAATGTACCAACCACATTAAGGAAATCCAGGGCAACTATGTACATATATATTGTAGCTAGGGGCTGAATACATTTTGTACTATATTTCATTTGCTATTATAAGGAAGAATATAAGTTTGGGTACAGCTACCATAGAAATCAATTTTTAGGTTTTATTTTATTACTATTTTTCTATTCCCCAGGTATGCCTTTTCCTAGCTAGCCTCTCCATCCTAAAACACAATTGCCTCTGAAGTAGTAATATGTCACTGAGTGGATGACAATTTCCAAATTCTGCTCAGAAATACAGTACAAATCCAAATATAGCATAAAGGAACTACTAGAAGTTGCCATGAGGCCAAATATTTTCTGCTCTCTACTCTCTTGAGATCTTAGAAGAACGTCTTTCTGGTATTCTGGGCTTATTGAAAAGGGTTAATTTATTTGGTATTAATCGGAAGATATATGCCATCTCTCATCTCTCACAACAGTGTGCTTTATAAATTTTTAATCTGGTAAAAACATGAGGTGGCTTTATTCTATAACAACAATACAGTTCATGATTTGGAGACCACAAAAAGGATATAAAGATTATTTTCTCTGCAATAAAATTATTGCCTCTTTATTTCTTTGGGAGAAAATCTTGTTGTTCAGTTTATTGGACTTAAAACTTACCTTACTTGTCCAGGTACAGTACCACCCAAGTTTCACCAGAGTATCTAGATCACACTGATTTGGAAATGTAAAATCTTCCTAAGTATAGTTTTATTCTACAGGTCCTCTATTCAGGAAGACACACACCCATACAAGACTCTCTCCCATTGCTAGTTTAGACATATAAAAGAGAACTCCTCTTGTTGTTTCAAGTTATTTTATCATCATCTTGCTAAAGGAGTGTTTGCTCTTATAAGTCTTCAAGATCTTTTATTTGTTAGATTCCATATACTGCTTTGAGTTCTGCATTCATGACCTTGTGAGGTTATTGCTTTATATTTCTGGCTTACCAGAGACCCCTCTTTGTAAAAAAAGGAAAAAAAAAAACAGTAAGTCACACACTGATGTAAAAAAATAGAAATACAAGTTATGGCTTATATAACTTATTTTTCCCAACAGTTATTCAACCACGTGATACCTCCATACCATATACCCCTCCAACCACCATCCAATATCTCTCATCCCTTCATAACAAAACTTTTTTTGAGACAGAGTCTTAATCTGTTGCCCAAGCTACTGTGCCATGGCATCAGCCTACCTCACAACAAACTCATTCTCTACGGTTCCTCCCTCAACTTCCCGAGTAGCTGGGACTACAGGCATGTGCCATCATGTTCAGCTAGTTTTTCTATTTTTAGTAGAGATGGGATCTTGCTCTTGGCCAGGCTGGTCTCAAACTCCCGAGCTCAAGCAGTACACCTGCCTTCTCCTCCCAGAGTGCTAGGATAACAGGCATGTGCCACCACGCCTTGCCTATTTCTGTTTATCATTCACATTTCAGGTCAATATCACTTACTCAGGTAAGGAGTTCTCTCATCTCCTAGGCTGGGTCATTTGGACTCTGAATCTATCAAAGAACATGACCCCTAAAGCATTTATCCTAGTATGTAATTGTATATTCATTGTGAGTCTTTTTTTTCCTTCAGTAATGCCTATTTCACCCTGAATAGTTTGTCTTACCCTTTGATCTGCAGATCCTTTGGAGGATATAATAAGAATTAAATCAATATTTCCTAAATCCAAACATTACTTAAGTATGTTATTTTGACAGATCAAGATCTTTAATATTCACCAGAAACAGCTACTTTGTCCCTGATTTCTTAACACCTCATTTCCTCTAATAATATTGCATGCACCTTGAAATCCTTTCACTTGACTGCATCCTTAGCTTGAGGGAAGGTTTGAGAAAGGACACATTTTGCATCAGGTGATCTATTCCCAGCACAGAGAAGTTGAAATGAATGGTTCTTCTTTGTTAGATCTCATACTGTTGGCTGATTATTACATTCAAGGTGATTTTGAAGAAAAACAGACAATTAGAGTCAAACTCATAGTTCTATCCTCTGGAATTCTAAACACATGTATGATGGCTAATATGCGTGTATATTTTGACTTTCTCGGAAACATATAAAATTCAGTCTCCAAAAAATGCAATGGAATGTGAAATTTATAACTAGGGCCAGAATGCCTTTGTTGGAATCTCAGCTTCTGGGCTTACCAGCTGTGTAACCTGGAATAAACCACCTAATGAACTAATAATGTTTACGTGGTAGGGTTACTGTAGAAATTACATGAGCTAATACTTGTGTCTAG
Source organism: Galagoides demidoff (assembly GCA_963574575.1). Taxonomy (NCBI): domain Eukaryota; kingdom Metazoa; phylum Chordata; class Mammalia; order Primates; family Galagidae; genus Galagoides; species Galagoides demidoff. The sequence goes on along the minus strand of CAUYQV010019430.1, from coordinate 3,134 downwards.
CATGTGGTAAGCACTAGGTAAGTGTTACCTAGTAGGAGGAGGAAGAGGGGAGGAAAAAGGGTAAGATTAGTAGGATTAGGAGTAGCGCTATATGTAAAGAAGTAGCCCATCAGCTAGAGTGTCACTTTTTACCTTTTTTTATGCTTCGTGAGAAAGAAGTCCCTTTTGGTCACCTTTACATCCTCAGGACTCGGCACCATGTCTGGCACAGAGTAGGTGTTCAATGAATATTTATTAGGGGAACATTAGTTCGTTTATTTCTTCTTTCATTTCTTAATTCCTCTGCAGAGTTGCTTCCACTGTTTCATGGTTAGTTGTTTATGCTTATCGTACCAGTGGTTCGTCCTCCTGCACGGCAGATCTGGAAAAACACTACACTGTAAATTTAATTTGAATGTTGATTTTTCATCAAGACTTACTAAACCTTTCAATATATGCCCACTTGAGATGAGTATGTAGGATGTTCATTAGTACTCAAATACAGTTGATAGATATTTTTATAATCAAGGTATACCTGCCTTTTAACATCAATCTGTGAATTAGCATATGAAGATATGAGTAATTGTTTTAATGAAAATTTCACCTCTGCACTACTCTCCTCTGACTTCATTGTGAATGCAATTAGGTTTGCCACAGCCATCTCCCTGTGAGCCTGTAGATAAGGCATGGAAAAAATTATTTCTTTTACTATAATCCTGCTTAAATATGATAGGAAAGCACCCATGAATTTAATACCATTAATGTTCTCTCTGTGCTGGAACTCTTTAAAATCATGATATATCACATAATGTCTTTCTTATTAAAATGTTGACATTATTTCAAAATGTGCATTTTAGAGCAAATTTTATATGAGTTCTTACAACATATGGGCATATTCTTCATTTGGTCTTTCAATTAACATGATCATAAAGACAAAATGCTTATTTCTGCTTCCAATGTGTTATGTCCCTACCACTAGTCACATTTTTTCCTATAATAATTCATCACAAATTCTGAAAATTTTTTACATGAATAGTTTCTTTTAAATTTTTCTGTTAGTATATATCAGATGATGGACGCCTACATACCAGATCTGACAATTAAGTTTTTGAACTCATCTTAGAAAAAGTCTTACATACTTCATTGCTGAATGTCGCTACAGTCCCCTTGAAGTACTCCCCTTGGGAAGCAATACACCAATGCCAGTGCCTACTGTGTTTCCCCGAAAATAAGACCTACCAAAAAAATAATCCCTAGCAGGATTTCTATGTATTTGTTAAATATAAGCCCTACCCCCATAATAAGACATAGTGATGGGCGTGGCTATGCAGCATATCTCCATGGCCACGTCATGCATTTTAGCATGGAGAGGAAGACATCCCCTGAAAATAAGACCTAGTGTGTCTTCTTGAGAAAAAATAAATATAAAATAGTGTCTTATTTTCAGGGAAACACAGTAGTTCAGTCTTCAAAGCAACTTTTTAACTCTTTCTGCAATAGCCATCTGAGCTGTCATTGTGCATTGTGTGAGAAGTACGTTCACGAACTCATCCTAGAAAAAGTTCCTTGAAGGAACCCAAGGAGGGTACTTTTTAGGTTACCATAGTGATATTCAGAAATGAGGTATGTAGCACTTTTTCTAGAATGATTTCAAGAACTTAGTTGTCCAACCTCGTATCATAGAAAAAATTTATTTTGGAAACTTAGCATAACTGTATTTGAGTTTCATTAGAATGAAATAGAATTAAAAATGTATTTTAAGTATGATTCATTTTAGAGTGACTATACTCAAATACTGAAGCACTTTGGGACTCATAAGGGCATCTGTGTCTTGTGTAATGAAGCAGCCAATATAGAATAAAACATAAAAGCAGAAACCAAGCTTATTACCTAATCTGGATGGATTAGCCATCCAGCTGCCTGAAGGTCAGGAACTGAGCAAGATTCTCATGGTACCCACAAATTCTGTGAGTCCGTGATTATTAGGCTGTTGAACATAACAGAAGACAAGATGGCCTCGTGGTTGAAAATCATATAGAAATAAAACTTAGCTCACAATAAAAGCAAAATAATATGTGGGTTAGAAATTTCAAGAGTGAGTGGAGCTAAAGATACTTGGTGAATGCCATCACTTCATCTTTTATAAGGTAGCTCTAAACATGTTTATCTGTGTACTTCTATTGTAAACGTATGGTTCCATTAACATACTTGTCGTGTTACATTATTGTCATGTATTTATATGATGTATACTGTTGTAGGTAAGTCTTGCTCATCTGTTCTCCGTGGGACCTAAAAGGGTATCAGGTACAGTGGATGTATCAATAATTATTGGATGAATGAAAAACTAAATTAAAAAGGTTATACCACATCAGTAACAAATGACAAGTTCAAAAGGTCATTTTATTCAAAGCATCTGATGACTTAATAGTAACTGATTTTTATAGTCCATTGCAACTTGCAAGAGGGCAAGGGCTGAATTAAACCACGTCATTGAACTTAACACTGTAGCTGCAACATAGCAGGCACTCACAAACACTTGCTGAAAGAAATAAATAATTATAATAGCTTTCATTTCTATAGCACTTCCTATATGGCACACCTTGTTCTGGAAATTTTAAATATACTGATTCATTTACTTTTTACTTATGTTCTTAACTAATACTCAATATGGTCTCTTTACATGGTGGAGATGAACTATAATTTCAGTTAATCTATGACTCTATTTGAAAATTGAAAAAAAAAATGTGAGTGATTGCCTAGGAGCTTTTGTGAATGTTAGGTGAGACAATGGTTAACATGCTTGCCCTAGTGTCTGGCATAGTGGAAGTATTCAAGATAGTTTTATTATGATGACCAATATATTATTGCTGCTGTTAACCATCTCCTCCAGTAGTTGGCATAAGGCAGGTTATAAAATATAGTGGGCCAGAATAGAGAAAGCTGATGCTGTTTGTGTAATCAGTTATTTTTGTGTGTTTACACTTCTGCCCCTCATCTTTACACCCTTATAAGCATAGTCCATCTTTGATTCCTATGCCAGATGGCATTTAACCATTCCTTGGTATATGTAGACACTGTAGATTTGATTAGATTGAAAAACAAGCATGATCAGTAACACTTCTTCTTCTTTTTTTTTTTTTTTTTGAGACAGAGCC
>CAUYQV010019429.1:0-36774 GCA_963574575.1 Galagoides demidoff | reverse complement strand
GCCTGTGGTCCCAGCTACTTGGGAGGCTGAGGCAGGAGACTCGCTTGAGCCCAGGAGTTGGAGGTTGCTATGAGCTGTGATGCCATGGCACTCTACCCAGGGGGATAGCTTGAGGCTCCGTCTCAAAAAAAAAAAAAAAATTGGATACTACTACATGTACTTTTGTTCAACTTGCTTTTCTGAGTTTAGATCTAAGCCATTGTTTAAAATAGCTGCATAGCATTTTGAAGAGTGGATATACAACATTTGTCCCACCATTTCCCTCCAGATTCAGCCCATGTTGTCTGCAGTCCTTTGGCACCACCAGCTGTGATGGAATCAGTATCATCAGACATACAGCGCTGGGCTCAGGTCTTTCCTGCCATTTGGAAATTTGAAACAGAGGCATTTCACTGAGTTTGACAAACTCCTTTGAGGCTCAGTTTTCATATTTGCATATTGAGAATCAGGACATCTGTCCAGCCAGCCTGTGAAAATGATGTGGTAGTTTTGGAATCTGGAGGGTCCTCCATAAAAGTCCCACCCGAGCCAAGCTGTAGCCTCTCAAAGCCACCTGCTTTTGTCTGCTTGCACAGTCTGATATAAAATGTACACACTTCTCACATGCTCTTCAGCTCTGGAACAGTTTTCTCAGTAGGCATAGCCACTTTTTCAGTGGATAATTCACTCTTTCAGTGACTGGAATTTAGTTTACAGATAATTATGTCGAGTATTACTGTGATGCAGTGCCCGACTTCTGAGAGCTGGGGTAGACAAAGTGTGTGCACGTAAGTGTGTGTGACAGAGTGAGTGAGAGTGTGGTCGTGTGCAAGGGGAAGAGAACACGTATGAGAGAGGGCAGACTAGTAAGTTCACTCAGTATGGAAGTCATGTTCACACAGTGAGCTTTGGAAATGGCTCTCCTGGCAAAGAAGTGTATTGATAAACAGGTACTTAATATTTTATCTGGTACCATAATCATTTTTGATCATTTTACCAAAAGTACCAAAAGATATAATGTACAGTGTAACATACTCGTGTATATTTATATTTATACGTGATACGTATTTTGTGTACTTAAACCATACATGTGTTCATGAGGCAGGAAAGTATCCATGTACAATGATACAGTGTTTCACATTCACCTGATATGCAGCTGTGTGTGCATGATATTCTAGTTCAAGGGCATGCATTTGGGTCAGAAGGTAAGCTGAGGGCTGTGAGCTATTAGGTGATAAAACGAAGTTCAATATTAAGACTGACATTTCTTTCTTTCTTTTTTTTTTGTGGCCAGGGCTGGGTTTGAACCCACCATCTTTGGCATATGGGGCCGGAGGCCTCCTCCTTTGAACCACTGGCGCCGCCCAAGACTGACATTTCTTAAATGAAATAGAACAGAATGGGAAACATCAGAGTACAGCACTCCACATAATGATAGTTATTGCTTTGTGAATCTTTTGCTTCAGAAATATAAATAGGCATATGTGTGTCATGTGTGCTAGCTCTCAGTGGTAAGTGTGGGTAGCTGTCAAAGATACTTGGAAGTCCCACTCCTAGTGACAATTGGCTCATGAGAGCCAAGGCCCCTTTTGCTGTTTGGTGTAGCTGCCTCTGTTTACACGCTATAAAGATGTGGCCAGATGAAGTTTCCTTTCCTCTCATGCTTCGTCTCTCCTCCCACCATTTCTTTATGGAAAGTGGTCTTTGATCAACAGAGTACAGAAACAGGAAGTTAAGGGCTTAACCACACATCAATGCTAAACCTCAAGAGGCCGTCAGTGCTAGTTTATCAATGTAAAAAAGTTTCTTTACTGGGGCTTTGCTCTGAAGAAATGGGTAGAGCCTGAAAGACCTCCAGCCAAGATGGAGCAGGAATCCAGGAAGGAAGCAGGTGGCAGAGAAGGCAGGTGAGTTGGTAGATGGCAAGAGTGAGAAGAGAGGGCTCAAGGAAGGGCGCTGTCCCCAGAGGGACGCCCAAACGTCCATGAGAAGGTGATGTGATCGGTAAAATCATATTTTGCCCCACCTTTTGAGTTCACTAAAACCTTCCTTTCTAGTACTTCCTGGATTCAATTAATCTTTATTGAGCACCTTCTATGTACCAGTTTCCACTTCTTGGACCCCAAGAGGCAAAAGTCCCTGCATTTATGGAACTTATAATCTAAGGTATCAGGGGAGGACAGAAAGATACTAAACAAGTGACTGACGTGTACTGAGTGTCAAGTGGCTGTACAGACATAAAAATAAGATGGGGAAGGGTACAGGTGTGTGCAGCATGGGGGTAGAGTTGAGGGTTGCATTTTTATACAGGATGGTGGCGGTCAGGGAAGAGAAGATTAACAGCGGAGCGAAGACTTGAAAAGAGCAGGGAAGCCGGGTGCCCACATGTCAGGGAAGAACTCTGCAGGAGCCAGTGTGCCGGGAGACTCAGCAGAGACGCAAGGGCAGAGTAGAGGAAGCTGAGGTCACAGCTACATGGTGGGGACTGGTGGGGTCCCTATTGCACAGAACCTGGAAGGTCCCTGTGGGGACTTTGGGTTTTACTCAGATGAGATGAGATGTTTTGCACAAGGGGTGACATCATCTGACTCCCATTTTAAGAGCAACACCTTGGGCCCTGTTCAGTGGACTGTTAGTGCCAGCACGTCCTCCCAGCTGTCAGAGGCGTGACAAGAGAGCAACAGAAACACGGGGCGGCAGCGAGAAAAACATTAAGCTAGAGGACAAATCAAAGTCTGCTGTTCCCATCCCACTATCATCAGCTTGACAATGAGTAGGAAGTTGGAGCTTCTTGGTGACCGGCTGCTGTAGGCTGGTGTGAAACTCTCCGTGGAGGATCAAGTCCTCTCTCCCTTCCCAGTCCATTGTAGGAAGCCCCTGTTACCAACGCTGGTTGGCACTGACAGCCCCATCTCCCTCCTACTCATGTCCCTGTCCTTGCCTTGTTGCTTTGTTGGGGCTGTTTCTGAAGCGAGGCCTCAGCTGCTGTAACTCTAAGGAACGCAAGGCCTTGCTGCTGCACCCCTGGCATGATCAGCCAGGAGCCAGCACTGTGCTCTCCTGCTGCTGCCACTTGCTGCTGCTCCCTTCCAGGGGTGGGAAGAGCCTCGTGCTCTTCCACTTGACAGAAAGGAAAAGAGAGACTGCCCCAAAGTTCTCAGCGCTCCTCCTCCTGGTCTATTTCTCTATGTTGGGCCTCTCCATACTTTGCCCTGCTATGTGGATGCGGCTGAGAGACAAGCTCCCCAAAAGGAGCTGCTGTTCTCTACCTGCTTTATGGGGGAGGGCACAACTGACCCCACATCATTCCAATGGCAACCACTCTGCCTGCCTTTCTTCGACTCTAGAATATGTGCCTATTCTCCCTGTCCTGCTGACATTCTGACCTTTCGGCAGCAGCAGGACTGTCCTCTCTTCTAAGCCAGCTGCCCAAGACTTGGTCTCAACCTCCCACAACACACGCATATTGTCAGAGACCAAAACATTGCCTGTGGCTGGCCCAGGTCCAGACCACCAGGTTATATAAGAAATTATTATAAATGAATCAGCTGCTTGCAAAAAGGAATGTATTTTGACCACAAAGATCAGTACCTATAAATCCTGGATTACCTTCCCTAATATGGAAAAGGCTAAGTTGTATCCTGCTCTCAAAAAGGCCTTTGTAAAACTCCACTAACCAGCTGCTTTCAGATACGTGGACCATGCAAGTCAGGAGATTATCAGAGTTTCCCAGGAGGTGGCTGGTATGGAATCCTCATTGCATTGAATGAGATTTTATAGGTATGATGTTGATGGAGGAGGAGTTGGGGGGAGCACAGAACGCTCTCAGCTTTATAAAATAGACTATGCAGAAATTCAGAAGTGTTTTCTGTTACAGTAAATTCCTGCAACCCAACTTTCGGTTGCTGTGTATAAAAAATGATGGGAGGTTTACATTTACCTCTCTTTCCCATGGTCTTCCCACTTTTAGACAGAAAGCCATTTTCCCTGGAGGCAGCAAAGGGTATTGGTAAGAGCAGTCCTGAGTTAACTAAGTGAGCAATTAATTATCAATTTCAAAAAATTTAAATATATTTAATGTTTGATTTTTTCACATAATCTTCATTCCTTTTTATTTATTTTTGGATTTTACATAGTCTTATTATCATATTTTAAAAATATAATTACATTCCCATTTATGCCACTTATTTGCACCTTTAAAGCCCTCTTAAAGGGGTCAGAGCCCAAATAACTGATTTCTTGTAAATCTTATATACAGAGAGAAGCAGTTCTTTCTTTTTTTTTTTTTTAATAACATAGCACCGTTTTAGATTTGAATATAGTCTTTTGGAATTTAGGAAGGTCCAGTGACATCTCTGAATCTTGCTAATGTTTTGAACATGCAGGAAAGTGTCTACCTCCCTTGTAGACCAAATAACTAGAACTATTTTTCTATATTTGCTTCTGATAAAATTTTTTCCCAAAGAGATAAATCATCAATTCTTTCATACTCCTCTCCCTTCTTTAGAGATGCTCAGAGCAGATACTCTTCTCATCTATATTTTTATCTTTCACTCTGTGTCTGTGGAAGACTAAGTCATTTGAAGTATTTTTTTAACTTTATTATGGAAAATTTTAAGTACAAAATGAGAGAGAATAATGGAAGAAGCTTGTTTGTCGATTTTTAAGATATGGGTAAATGGTATTTTATTCCACATATCTTTCTGCAATTTCACTTTCTATGCCTCATTATGCTTCTGAGGTGGATCCATGTTGGTACATTAGCTTCATTTCACTTTTTTAAATTGTTCTGGAGTATTCCATTATAAATGCTATACCTCATATTTTGATGGTGGAATTTGATCTGGATTCCCACTTTCCCAACAGGGCTGCAGTGGGTGGACCTTGTATTCATTCCCTTGTGCATATGTATGAAGGTTTCTTTAGAAATGGATTGCAGAAGCGAGTAATATATGCACTTTTCATTTTACTTGGTTTTACCCAGTAGCTCACCAAATGGTTAGTCCCAGTTACTTACACTAAACCTACGAGTGTGTGTTTCCGCACGCTTTCACCAACACTTGTTACTGTCAGAATCATATATTTCACCCATCTGGAGGTCTGTGAAATGATACTACTGAAGGACACACACGTGCCCACATCATATATTATATAATAAAGACAAGCTCTGGGGCTGTAGGACATCAGAACAGGGAGGTGCAGTAGTCCAGACCTTTCAGTGGAAAAGGGTAGAAACTGAACTCAGCTTAACCAAAAGGAAAATGTGTTGGCTCATGCCAGCGAGAAGGACAACTGTAACCGGATCCAGGACTTACACACAGTCCTCCGGGCTCTCTCTCTCCCCAGTGTTGGACAGATTCTCTCTAAGTGCAAACTCTCTCTTTTTACATAGAGAGAGGGATGGGGGTGAGAGAATGACAGCTGGCATTGTCAAGACTAATTGCTTACAGTTTATGGAGAGACAGAAAGAGTGAGACAGAGAGAGACTTAATAAGTTGCTCTTTTATCTTAGTTTAGAAAATTCTGAGCAAAGATATCATCATTATGGGTATTCTGAGTGGACCAACTTGGTGCTGGCACAACCCTGGTCATGGGTGAGGGTGGCGGGTACTGCAGTAGTCAGCCCCACCAGAACTGCATGGAGTGAGGTGGTGTTTCTCCTCAGAAGAGTGTTAGACAAAGGAAGAGCTGTGCACGACAGAGGGACGTCAAAGGAAGCTCCCCAGAGGGGGTGTACTTTTAGCCCAATTTACAGCCCACCGAGATACCGATGTAAGAACACTGGATTTGGATCCAGAAGTTCATGGTGTCAGTGCGATTGCTGACACAGGCTGTGTTATCTTGGACAACATACCTAACCACTCTGAGCCTGCTTTTTTAATCTGTGAAATGAAGATGGTTATATCAGCTTTCTGGGGCTGTGGTGACGATTAAAGGATCTGAGATCCACAAAGTTTTGCTGACTTCAGATTTTGGTATTCAAGTTTTTCAAAATAAATGAGACATTATTAGTCAACTTCACTTCATTATACAGAGATCTTTGTTGCACTGGAGTCATCAGCGTTTGTTCTACAATAACTATCTTTTTTTTTTTTTTTGAGACAGAGTCTCACTTTCTTGCCCCGGTAGAGTGTCATGGCGTCATAGCTCACAGCAACCTCAAACCCTGGGGTTCAAGTGATCCCCTTGCCTCAGCCTCCCAAGCAGCTGGGACTACAGGTGCACACTATAACACTTGGCTATTTTTTAAAGATGGGGTCTTGCTCTTGCTCGGGCTAGTCTCAAACTTGTGAGCTCAAGCAATCTGCCCACCTCGGCCTCCCAGAGGGCTAGAATTATAGGCATGATTCACTGTGCCCAGCCCTGCCATAACTATTTAATCATTTGTGCTAAGAATGATATTGAAATAAAATCTCTCGGCTCGGCACCTGTGGCTCAATCAGCTAAGACACCAGCCACATACACCTAAGGTGGCATATTCAAATCCAGCCCAGGCCCGCCAAAACAACAATGACAGCTGCCACCAAAAAATAGCTGGGCATTGTGGTGGGCGCCTGTGGTCCCAGGTACCTGGGATGCTGAGGCAGGAGACTCACTTGAGCCCAGGAGTTGGAGGTTGCTTTGAGTTATGATGCCACAGCACTTTACCCAGGGGGATAGCTTGAGGCTCTGTCTCAAAAAAAAAAAAAAAAAAAAAACAAAGAAAATCTCTCTAAATATAATGTACATTTGATCATTATTTCATCTTTGATACATTTCCATCAGTGCCTTTTTTGCAGTGGTAGACGATGTTTTTAAGAAATATTGATCTTCACTGGAGAACAAGAGTGGATTCATTGGTTTCAAATACTGCATTTTTTAAAAGGGCATATTTTAAAGCACCAATGATTTTTTTTTTTTAAATCTCTTTTGAACTCTTGAAACATTGTTATTTTCAACTGGAATTAAAGAACATTTCTAACATATTTCAAACAATTTCACTGAACAAGGATGCAAACAAATGTATTACATTAAGGAAAAATACAAATGGGATAGTGCTTTTTTGAACAACAGGTAATGATATTTCAAGGACGACACAGAACTATTCATTTCCGATATTCTCATTATCATTCCTAGCAACAGGCATATACGTCTTCCAATTCCTGTATAGTTCTGTTAATCTCTCTACACAATATTCAATTTTCTTACAACGATTCAGCTGATTTATTATTTCCCTCTTGCATTTTAACTGCTGAAGATGCAATGTAACCCCATAAATTTGTTTCATTGCTCAGCTTCGATACCCAGGGTTGTTAATACCCCCCAAATATCCTTTGCTTACATCACTCCTTTAAATGTGCTCTTTCTTGCCCAATGAATTGTTACATAATTACATGGTACCAGTAACAATATCATCTTGTTTTTATAGTTTTATTATTAAGGATATAAAAATGAACCGAATTGAAGAAAATGTTAAAAGATATTTGCAAACTATAAGAGATTGTACCATAGATTATCGCATGTGAATGATGTAGTGTGTATTTAAAATTGATTTTTCTTAGTATAGGGTTTAAAAATCTGTGAGAGTAAAATGTGTTATATTAATGTATAGCTTGATGATCCTAGATAGAGTACAGCTTCTATTGGGGAAGGTTAAAATAATTATGAAAGATTTATTTTTGCTACCCTCCTCATTATAACCAAAAGTTTTCTATTGACTATTTGCATCTGAAGTTATAGTGCATGAGAAAGGAGAACAGTTAAAAAATGGGCTTAGCTCCCATACCACAGAATCTTCGGTCTGCTTACAGCTTAAAGTGTATTGGAGTGTAGTTAGAGTGACCACCTCTTTCAGTCTGCTGGGAACAGAAAGGATTCCTTGGATGTGGGACTTTTAGTACTAAAACCAGGAGAACTCCACAGAACCTGGGATGAGTTTATTCCCTGCCCCTTGCATAGTTTGGCCTTGATTCCTCAACTCCACCACTTGCATCTACACTTTGAGATGGCCTCACCGTGGGCAAGGTATACCTACCTACCCCTATGCCTCTGGACTTTGGGCCTGGCTATGTCACTTGTCTTGGCAAAAATATAGATATATGGATAGAAATGACAGTGTGCCTCTTCCAAGGTCTAAGAGGTCTCATATGTTTCTAGTTTCTCTTTCATGTTTCTGCCACAGAAATGCTCTGCATTAGGCCCTGGCTAGCTCTGACCCAAGGAGGATGCGACATCTGTATAGGATCACCCCAGCTGACACATAGGCCTGTAGTGAGAAGCAGAGACGCCCAAATGAGTCCAGCCCAGATCAGCAGAACCCCAGGCAACCCACAGATATGTGTGGAGAATGCTATTATAAAGTCACTGAGATTTTCTGGCTAATTGCTATTAAAAAAAGGTAATCTGGGGCGGCACCTGTGGCTCAAAGGAGTAGGGCACCGGGCCCATAAGCCAGAGGTTGCAGGTTCAAACCCAGCCCTGGCCAAAAACTGCAAAAAAAAAAAAAAAAAAAAAAAAAAGAGTAGAAAAAGCTAATCTGCAACAAAAGCTGATTGAAATAGGTGGTAAAAAAACAATACTCATTCAGTAAATATTTATTGAGGTCTTATTGTGAGCTGGTCATTGTGGCTAGCAAGATGGACAGAATTATTATTGCCAGGGAACTTATAGTTTCCTTTTTTTTTGAGACAGAGTTTCAAGCGGTCACCCTCAGTAGAGTCCTGTGGCGTCACAGCTCACAGCAACCTCAAACTCTCAGGCTTAAGCGATTCTCTTGCCTCAGCCTCCCAAGTAGTTGGGACTACAGGCGCAATACCCAGCTATTTTTTGTTTGCAGTTGTCATTGTTGTTTAGCAGGCCTGGGCCAGGTTTGAACCCACTAGCCTTGGTGTATGTAGCCGGGGCCCTACCCACTGAGCTACAAGCACCACCCTAAAACTTAATAATTTCTTAAAGTAGTCCCTAATGCCCTTTGGGGTAGATCTGTAAGGTTCAAATTATTTTCAAAATGATACTAAAACATAATTTGTATTTTTCTTTTTTTTCACTGTGTTGACATTTTCACTGATGATACAAAGGCAGTGGTGAGAATAACTATTGATATTTTGACACAAACCAATGAAGGGGTCCCAAACTAGAGAAGCGGTCATTGCATTTCTGTCATCATGCACTTCAACTTTAAAAAAAGGCCAACTTCATTTATGAATGCCCTTGATTGAGCAGTAGAAACTATTGACTTAATCAAATTTCCACCCTGAGATGAATTATCTTTTTAATAATCTGTAAGCCACAACGGAAGGTATCCTCAAGGCTGCATAAATCTGCTATATACCAAAATGTCATGAAACAGCCAACAAATGATTGAAAACTGGTTCCTTATTTGTATGGAAAAGTCAAACCCCTACCTCAAAGCATATTCCCAAACATATTCCAATCAGATTAAAGATGTAAATAAAAACTAAAACAAAAAACTACTAGAAGAAAATATGGAAGGATATATATATACATATCTTTATAACTTTGACTTGGACACTTCTTTCTAAGCATTGCATGAAAACATAGGGGACTTCAGGATATATCTTTATATATATATATTTTTTTTTACTTCAGGACATATAGATATATCTTTATAACTTTGACTTGAACACTTCTTTCTAAGCATTGCCAGAAAACATAGGGGACTTCAGTTTTTCCTTTATGAACTTCAGTATTGCTTCAGTTTCTATGAGAATTCTTTTACAATAAAAAATAAAACTAACCCCATAAAGTAGACAAAGCAAGTGTATGCCAGTATTCTTCTTAACAAATTGAAACACTGGTTTCTTTGATGTCATGTGAAGAATGAGCATGTTTTAAGAACAATTATCGCATCACTGATCATAGTTTAATGGTAAATCTTGTCAGAAAACAAGTATGCACAATCTGTTCCAAAGTCAGAATTCGATCCCCCTGAGAATAATGGCTTTATCTAAGTTAAATATTTTCCAAGATATTCAGAGGATTAAGATTTTAAATGCCTTTGACAGCTTACTTTAAACCACAATCAGAGAGGGTGAGCATAATCTTACGATATTCTGGTTGTAACAGTCGATTTTTAATAGGCTACCCTTAATTCTTTTCAGGCCTAGAGTGCCTTCTTCCAGGAGGATGGCACCAAACCCTGTGCTTTCAAATTAATTCTTTTTAAAGAGCTATGGAAAGATTGCTTTTTGAGCGGTAGCCCACAAAAATGGGAAGAATATGAATCAGGTTTTTAGGCGTCCATAGAGCCTCTCTTAGCACTTATCATGCTCTTATAGAAATTAGAAAAAGACACCTCTCCCAGTGGACAAATTAGAAAAAGGTCCCCCTTTTGAAGAATTAGAAAAAGATGCCCCTTCCTCTGAGTAGACACTCAAAGCATTAGCTAGATTTCTACTACCCTTAGCTCCCATAGCCAGAAGCCTTTTGGGAGAGCACAGCCTAGACGTTTGTGTGCAATAGCACCAAATTTTCATTACATAAACTTGGCTTCTTGCTGCCTGGTCACAGAATGAAACTTTAATAAAGCAATAATAGAGAATATGCATACAGGTTGTATAATTCTTCCTTGAATGACTTATGATACAAACCTCATTGGACAACTAGCATTTGAGACAGAAGTTGGGGGTATAATCTTACCTCCCTCTATCTTTTATTCTACTAAAATGAGATCAACAGCTAGGGCCCATAAGCCACATTTGGCCCATTGCCAGCTTTTGTAAGTAAAGTTTTACTGGGACACAGCCATATTCGTTCATGTATGTATGAATGAATGTCTGTGTATATCTATGGCTGCCTTCACATTACAACACCACAGTTGAGCGGTTGTGACAGAAACCACACAGCTCACAAGCTTAAAATATTTACTACTTGACTCTTTAAAGGAAAAGTTCTCGGGTCCTTGTATAAAATCACCACATGGCATGATCTCAATCATGTTGTGTCAGCGTTTTGCTTAAATATCCTTAATGAATTGTCATTCATTGAGAATCTCTTAGCATATTGAAATAGTTTATATAATATCCACATGTATCAAATTTCTACATGTGCAAAACATATCTATCTTTTAAAATCACGACAATTTACAACCTTAAATTCAATTCACCCTCAACTAGAATTAGTTTTCATGAAACTAATTCTAATACTAATTGTATTTCTATAAAACCAGACATTAAGTAAGGCAACACCCATTAGATTGCCCAGTACCTCTTCTCTTTTTTTATTTATTTTTTTTGAGACAGAGTCTTGCTATGTCACCCTTGGTAGAGTGCTGTGGTGTCACTGCTCACAGCAACCTCAAACCCTCAGGCTTAAGTGATTCTCTAGCCTCAGCCTCCTAAAGTAGGTAGGACTACAGGCACCCACCACAATGCCTGGCTCTTTTTTGTTGTTGTTGTCATTGTTGCTTAGCAGGCCCTGGCTGGGTTTGAACCCACCCACCCTGGTGCACATGGCTGGAGCCCTAACTACTGAGCTATGGGGCTCAGTACTTCTTAACAAAGAACCTCATTCACAAATTCCTCAGTCAAATTATAGAAACAAAAAGTTTATTTATGCAAAGAAGCTTATTTATTGGCTTTTTAAGATAAAAAGAAATATATCATTCCATTTTCTGGGTTTTTTTCTTTTCACTTGGCTACTTGGACACTGAGAGCTGAATTTAGGATTCACCGAAAGGATTATGATTTCTTACACAAATGTAACACCAACTCTCCTAAATTATCTTCTATTCTGTCTTTATTTTTACTTGTAATGTTTGTACATTATATTATATTGCCTATAATCCTTTTTTGAAAGGCCGGATTTTGTAAATTTTGTCTTTTCAAATTGTGATCCAACACTCCTTCCACTAATAATAAAATGGTGTAGGGGATGTGTCTGGATCTGGTGCTAGCCAGACTAGGGTTCAGATCTCAGCACTGCCCCTTACTGGGCCCATACCCTTGAACAGTTTATTCACCATCTCTGAGCTTCAATTTCCTCATCTATAAAATGAAGCAATAATACTTACCTTAAAAGTTGCTGGGAGAATTAGGATGAATATGTATAAAGTGCCCTTTAGATATTTTTATATCATATTTCCTATTTGATATGTTTATAATATTAAAAAAATTATTAGATGTATTAGTTTTTACTTAAAACACTTAAATAAAACTTGAGATAGCTTTGAAATGGAATTATATAGTCATCTGATTACTTTAGCATAC
Source organism: Galagoides demidoff (assembly GCA_963574575.1). NCBI lineage: Eukaryota > Metazoa > Chordata > Mammalia > Primates > Galagidae > Galagoides > Galagoides demidoff. The sequence goes on along the minus strand of CAUYQV010019429.1, from coordinate 24,589 downwards.
AAGGCCTGACAATTAAGTGTGCAAACTCATCCTAGACAAAGTGCTACCGACCTCATTGCTGAATATCACAATAGTCACCCTTGAAGCGCTCCCCTTGGGAAGCTGTGTGCCACCACCAGTGCCTAATCTACCCTTCAAAGCAATTGTGGAACTCTTTTTCTGGAATGGCCATCAAAGCTGTTGTATTACCTTTGATGTACTGAATGCCATCAAAATGTCTTCTTTTCAATATTTTCTTTATCTTTGGGTAAAGAAAAAGTCATTGGGAGCCAGATCAGGTGAGTAGGGAGGGTGTTCCAATACAGTTATTTATTTACTGGCTAAAAACTCACAGACAGTGCCGTGTGAGCTGGTGCATTGTCATGATGCAAGAGCCATGAGCTGTTGGCAAAGATTTTCAGTTAAGGTTTTTCTACCTGTGTTTCTATCAATATTCACTTGGTCCAACTATGCTTCTCACAGTCAGCTGATGATTTTGATGCACAATTCAATAAAGTTTGGCAATGCTTTCATCACTTCTACTTGTTACTGGCCACCCAGACCTCTTTTCATCAGTGACGCTTTTTTCCCCTCAGAAAAACATTTAATCCATTTGTACACTGCCGTTTTCTTCATGACATTATCCTCACGAACTTGGACTAACATGTCCCTGATTTTAATTCCACTCTTGCCAAATTTAACCAGAAATTTACAAATGTTTTTTCGTTGCTCTAATTTAAAGTTCAACACACTCACAATGATACAAAAAAACATGTAACAATAATGAAATAAGGAACGCCACTCTGCAACATACTATCACAGGTCACAGGAACACGGTTGTGAGACACTCACCTAGCAAGGTTAGGAAACCTAACCAACCTGTTTATACAGCCTTATCATGGCAAGCTGGCGAACTTAATTGTTAAACCTCGTAATGTTTACAAGAACTTTCACATAGCATCTTTGACAATAAAATGACATAATTTTGCCATACCCCAGTTTTATAGGAAATAAAACTCTCCTTGTATAATAGACAATAATTTTTGTACTTTTCTTATGTGCACTAGGCTCTCGCCGTGGCTTTGCTCTGTCAGATAATCAACATCACGGGGAGGAGTTCTTGAAATTCTTTCCTTTGTATCATCATGTTTATAACCCTAAATTGATATTTAGCAAATGGAATAAACTGATAATTTACTCAAAACATTTTTCCATATAACATTTAATAATTCATCTTTGAAATGGCATTTTTATAACATTACAGCCTCAATTTACGACTGAACTGCTCAAATTATATGGAAGCCAAATGAAAATGTATCAGATACAAATTGTGACAAAAGTAACAACTATGATTTTGACAGCAAGATTTAATAGGACTTACCTCCCAAGTGAGCAGAAGAACACATTCGTGAGATGCATGGTGCTTATTACTTCTTAACCTAAAAATGATAGAGAATTAAAATAAAAGACTAACGTAAACAGAAAAATATAAAAGAAAAATAAAGCACTTATCCAACCCAAACCTCAGCTTTACTTGATTGTAAAGAGCTTTATTTGATTGGAATAAATTAAGTTCAAGCTATATATCTAAACATTTTCTTTTCAGCTGGTCATACACTGACTTCATCAAAAAGGAAGATGTATTAGATTATTATTTGTTGTTCATCATTATTAAATTTGCAAGTGTATGAAATATGAAAACATAGGACAGTTGGCTTCCTCTAGCCAAATCTGTGATTTGAAGATGAAGAAGTGGTCCAATGGTACCTTGCAAAGAGCACAGGATTCAGGTCCCATCTGACCAGAACCTGCGCCTCGTCTTGAGACGGCCAAGTTCTGTCCTCATTCCAAGAAGATCTGGGCTCTTTCCCGTTCTCTTCCATTGCTCAACTTGGGCTTCTGGAGAAAATAAAACCCAGAATTTCTTCCTACAGATGCAAAAGCTTTCCCTAGGCCAGACTCAGAGCCTGTTTTCCATATTAAACCCAGCTATGATTGAATTTTTGATCAACAATGGATAATTTTTAGTATAAATATGTTCCATGAAAGTATTTGGGAAATACCGTTAAAAATAAAAAATCACGGTTGATCTGAAACTTAAATGTAACTGGGCAGCTTATATTTTTATTTGCTAAACCTGGACATTCTTGCTGGAGGGGGGACACTTTTAGGTGATGACATTATTATTCTGGCAGTTGTTGGGAAACCAAAAAATTGGCCTAAAGCGAAACCCAAAGACGAAAAACAACATGAAATAGAACTTCCCCAGTAGTAAGATATTTCCTCTACCACCAAAGTAAACATTCAACAATGGCTGGGCGGAGGTCCTTTAGAATAAAAGTGACAAAAATTTGGCCCAGTGAGTCATTTGGGAGAGGGAAGGGTTTAAGAAAAATTCATACGGATCTATTTTTCAGTTTCTGAAAATGTAAAAACCCTTATGTGATTATTAGAATATAGCAACGCTGATTAACTTTATCTCATTTACTCTATCTCACTGTTTGTCACATTCCTACCATCTTCAGAAGATTGCCAAGGGGCATTTGTTGTATTTTTGTATTAGCAAACTTCCTATTGCCTAATCCTGGGAGATGAACTGCCCACAGGCTTTCTGCTGGTTGAATGGCTAAGATGACTTGATCAGAGGCAGTATTTTGAGTCCTGGGTTTGTAAAGAGCTCCATACACAATTCTACGAGGGCAATACTAATATTCTCATTCATGAGTAAGAACCCTATCACTGAGAGAGGATAGCTTAGCTTTGGTGAGTGGTGTGGCTGTGTAGGATAGAGCTGGTCTTTAAATCCCATCTAAAGAATTCTTCGGTGGATGGTTCTCTCTGACCCCTATTTTTTCTCTGAAGACTCGCAGAATACACAATCAAATTCTGCACATTTGCAGTTGGCAGAGACCTGAAAGTGAGACCTCCAAGTAGAAAGTGAAAATTTAGGGGGAACACAGTTGAGATTTACATGTATCCTGCCGTCTCCAACTCCCATTCGAACGAAGTTTATTCATTCGTTAGTCAGCTTTTACTTGAGTGTTTGAATGTCACATTCAATCAAATGTGAGTTATTTATTCATCATCTGGAAGATTTTGTGTTTGTGTATTTAAAGAGTGCTTCCCTACAAAAGCAAAAATATTCTCAACTATGTCACCAATTCAAAAATTGCCATGACTGTCATGGAATGCTTCCCTGGACTCAACATTTGATCCTGTCCAATCCCCCATTCAAAAGCCATTTAGAAATGGGTTTACTTCTCCTTACCTTTTTTTTTTTTTTTTTGAGACGGAGCCTCAAGCTATCCCCCTGGGTAGAGTGCTATGGCATCACAGCTCATAGCAACCTCCAACTCCTGGGCTCAAGCAAGTCTCCTGCCTCTGCCTCCCAAGTAGCTGGGACCACAGGCGCCTGCCACAACCCCCCGGCCATTTTTTGGTTGCAGCCATCATTGTTGTTTGGCGGGCCCGGGCTGGGGATTCGAACCCACCACCTTAGGTGTACGTGGCTGGCGCCTTAGCCGATTGAGCCACAGGCGCCGAGCCGACTGGATACTTTTTATTACTGTCTGGAAACCCTTTGGATTTCTGAGCTGTGTTTGCAGTGCCCAACCCTTGCCATTGTGGGGGCTGGCATGTTGCATTTCATTGCTACTTTCTTTTATACTATTGTCTTCCAAAAACAGTTGGATTGTAAATGATTCTCATGAAAAATCAAACATTGATTTTCATAAAATGAAAACCTTTAGAATACATCAAAAATCTTAGCTTTTGTTTGTCTGCCAACTAACAACCTTTATATCTCAAAAGTTATATACATGCTTGTCATAGAAAAATTTAAATATATGGGAACAAAAGGGATGAAAACAAAATCACCCATAAACTTGCTACCTAGAAATAACCAATATTAACATTTTGGGGTTCCAGCCTTTTAAATGCATATTGAATCCTTCATTTAAAACAAAATTAAATATTATACGCACTTATCTTTGTCCTTTTCTTTTAGTTAAAATATGACTCTTTTCACTACTACACAGGAATTTACGACTATACTGTCAGGCATTAAGTTTTTCCAAGTTCCACACAATGGCACCCCTGTAACTAAATCTCTGCATATTACTGTTTCCTTAGGATAAATTCCTAACAGAATTGCCATGTTAAAAGATACCAACTTTTAAAAGTTCCTAGGTAATTTCACGTTACTTTCCAGAATGATTGCACTAATTTATACTCCCATCCTTGGAACAGCATATGTTATCTTTTCTTTTAATCTTTGCTAACTTAAATGAAAAATATGGTACCTCATGTTGATTTTTTTCCTTGCTATTGATAGTGATCACTTTTCATATATCTATCATCTTTTTGGATGTTTTGTGAGGGCCCGCGTATATTTTCTCCCTTTTTTTTTTGAGACAGAGTCTCATTTTTGTCATCCTCAGTAGAGTGCTGTAGCATCACAGCTCACAGCAACCTCAAACTCTTGGGCAAAAGCTATTCTCTTGCCTCAGCCTCCCAAGAAACTGGTAGAATAGGTGCCCACCACAATGCCCAGATTTTGTTTTTTTCAGAGACGAATTCTCACTCTGGCTCATGCTGATCTCAAACGCCTGAACCCAGGCAGTCCACCCACCCACCTCGGCCTCCCAGAGTACTAGGATCATAGGCATGAGCCACAGTGCCCGGCCCCCTATATTTCTTTTGATGTTCTCATTTTCTTACTGATTTTTATGAACTCTATATACTAAGATATCAATTTTTCACATGTTATAAATATTCTTTGGTTTATGTCAATTACTTCTGAATGTTGGCTATGGTATTTTGTACATGAAGAGTTTAATTTGTTCATAATTTATCATCATACCAAAGCTTTCAGTTTCTGTCTGATCAAATCTATCAATATTTTTTATTTTTGTTTTTTGCCTTTGATGCCCTTCCCTACTCCAACCTTATAAAAATATTCACTTTTTAAAATACATTAATGGCTTCATTTTTGTTTTTTTCATTTTAACTGACGGGATTAAGTGTGGCATCATAGAGCAATGAGCATGAATTAAATGAGGACTAGTTTTCATCCTTCTACTCTGAGTTGCCCTTAGCTATTTTCTCCTCCAAAATCAGAATCTTCTAGGATCCCAGGGAGGTGCTCCAGCAAGAGCTTCAGCCAGTGCCCTCATTTCTAGTTCATCTTATTTTAACACCATGATGAGAGGTACTTTGGATCCCTAGAAGGACAGAAGAACTTGTCAAGGCTCAGAGGAAAGTTTGTTCCTCCACAGATTAGAAACACCAATCTTCTTGGAGGCATTCAGGCCAGGTTATAGAATCAGAGGTGTGGGATCCACGCAGTTTGTGGAGGGTGGTTTCCCTGTTGCCCTGTGCCCAGCCTGTGGGCTTTGACCTCTTTCCAGAGCATCCTGATGTGGGAGGTGGGTGCCAGCTCCTCATACAGGGCCTCATCCCTAATTATTGCTAGTACAACATGAACTCACCCACCCCCTGCCCCTAGCACAGGGATCAGAGATGGGTACTTGGAGCCCAACCAAATTGGTTTCCCTTGTCATCGGATCTTAAAATGCTAGACCCTGAAAGGACCCTAGAAAGCACATCATTGCCCAACCTTGTTTCTTGAGGCCTGAGAGTGGGGTAGATCCCATCCACAGCAGAATCCAGACCTTCTGGTGGATACGTCTGTGCTGTTTTCACTCCTCATTCATTGTCTAGCCCCTGCTGAGTGTCAAAAACTATGCTGGGCCTTCAAAATGTAAGAAATGTCTAAAACTTAACTTCTTGCACACTAAGAACTCACAGTTTAGCTGAAAAAAAAGATGAATAACAACAAATCATAGTATGTATTATTGGATGCATTAATAGAGGTATGGACAGGGTGCTGGAGGAGTACAAAAGAAGGGTGACTAATTCTAGCAGGAGGAGCAGAAGAACTGGAGAGGACTTTTTAGAGGAAGTAACGTTTGAATTGGAACATTAATGAAAAGGGAGGTGTTCACTATAAGGAGAAGACCAAAGCAATTCGTGTAACCAAAGATATCTACCCCTGTAATAAAAAAAACAGGAGGGGCAAAGGCACAAAAACAGGAAATTCAATGTATATGAGGACTAGAGAGTGGTTTGATGGGTGGTAAATCACACAGGATTTACACAGCAGTTGACTGTAGGGCTAAAAGGAACAGGAAAAGAAAAGATAATGAGGCTCGGCGCCTGTGGCTCAAGCGGCTGGGGTGCCAGCCACATACACCTAAGGTGACGGGTTTGAATCCTCAGCCGGGGCCCACCAAAACAACAATGATGGCTGCAACCAAAAAATGGCCGGGCGTTGTGACGGGCGCCTGTAGTCCCAGCTACTTGGGAGGCTGAGGCACGAGACTCACTTGAGCCCAGGAGTTGGAGGTTGCTGTGAGCTGTGATGCCATGGCACTCTACCAAGGGGGATAGCTTGAGGCTCTGTCTAAAAAAAAAAAAAAAGAAAATATAATGATGAGATTTCTGGTTTCCCCAAACTGCTATCCTATCAACCACAAATTCAATGTGAAATCATGTTAATTTCACTTTCAAGGCAGAAAAACTCAAAGTTAATCAAGTCTACACTTTTAAAAAGCTCACATGAAGATGCAACATTATGCTATACATTTGGAAACCTTTTTTTTCTTAAATGCAATAAAAATGATCAATATGTAGACTAAGAAAAATATTTTGCATAACAATATATCTTAAAGTTCCTCCCTTCTCAGATTGAGGTGAGGTCAGTAGGCACCAAGCCAATGGAGGATCATAAAATAAGGCTGATCCAAGGTGAAAGAGTTTGCTGATTGGGAGAGTCAGGCCAGAAAATGTTTTATCACTTCTTAGGAGTAAGATGAGAGGCAGCAAAAACAGGCTGGCATATTTCATGGGCCCATGTCTTCCTTACCTGGAAGCATTATATGCATGAGGGGCAGCATTTCCTGTGATCAGCTCTTTCTGAGGTCTGCCCCTTACTGATGCTGGACTTCTGAAAACAGTGGAAGCTCTCAACATCTTTGATTTGCACAAGTGTGCAAAGGTTAGAGAACTTGATTGCCCTATATGTTTCTGCCTAATTACCATATACGAGGGATTAGACTAGATGGGGCATAAGATACAGTGAAATATAAGACATAGACCTTACTCTCTCAGAATTTACTGTCTGTTCTGATTAAATTATCTACTATTGAAAACATCTCTTCAAACAACTATATTATTTACTTAAAAACAATAAAAGACTTAAAGAGGGAGAAGATTGTCTATGGGACTGCCCAAAATATTTTTACTAGATATACTAAAAGTAAATTTTGCACTTCAAATAATTTCTTTCTCTATTCCTCTCTCCTACCAGATAATTTTCAGGATCAGATGAAAAGGGAACTAGCCTACCGTGAAGAAATGGTACAACAGTTACAAATTGTAAGATGCATTCCTATTTAAAATTAAACACAACTTGGTCTTTTTCTTTTTTTCTCCTAAACCACCCAATGTGTATGTCTTGCAGTCCTTTGGTCCACTTACCTTCAGCTGGTTTAGATGCTAATTACCAAGAGATTTACTTAGACTCAGGATAAGCAGATGTGTCAGTATGTTTTCCTCCAAATGTAACTACCTACCATGTGTTTGTAAACAGATGTGTAAATTTTCTCTGTGGGCAAACTGGAGGTACCTGCATTTTCTTCCATTGTGCGAACTTCTGAACGCAGTGCTGGGATGTGCTAGGAGCTCAGTGAAGGGCAGTTGTCTGCCATTGTCCTCTCCTTTCACTACTGAGATCTTGAGTCAGGCCCTCCTCTGCCAAGCAAACTTAGTATCGACACAGTTAGTTTAATTCACTGAAGGATGATGAAGAAACAAATTATTTCCAGCTAAAATGTGTTACTCTATACTAATCATTTCTAACTGGCTCAGATCTGTTTATATGGAAGAAGCAAGGAAATTTTGGAATAATTTGGAAACAAATTATTTCCAGCTAAATTGTGCTACTCTATACTCATCATTTCTAAACTGGCTTAGATCTGTTTATATGGACAAAGCAAGGAAATGTCTGGAAATCAAGGTAGTGATTTTGTTTTGGCTTTTTGTTTGGTTTTGTTTTTCTGAATTCCTTGTCCTTTTTCCCCATGGAGACAGATATATTCAGTATTATTCACTAGGGATTTTATTATATTTTATTTTATTATTATTATTTTCGAGACAGAGTCTCACTCTGTTGCCCTAGTAGTAGAGTGCTGTGGCAACATCATAGCTTACAGCAAGCTCAAACTCTTGGGCTCAAGCGATCCTCTTGCTTCAGCCTCCCAAGTAGCTAGGACTACAAGTGCCTACTATCATAGATACCTGGCTATTTTTTCTTTTTTTTTTTTTTGAGACGGACCCTCAAGCTATCCCCCTGGGTAGAGTGCCATGGCATCACAGCTAATAGCAACCTCCAACTCCTGGGCTCAAGTGAGTCTCCCGCCTCTGCCTCCCAGGTAGCTGGGACCACAGGCGCCCGCCACAACGCCCGGCCATTTTTTGGTTGCAGCCATCATTGTTGTTTGGCGGGCCCGGGCTGGGGACTCGAACCCGCCACCTAGGTGCACGTGGCTGGCGCCTCAGCCAATTGAGCCACAGGCGTCGAGCCCTGGCTATTTTTTCTATTTTTAGTAGAGATGGGGTCTCACTGTTGCTCAGAGTGGTCTGGAACTCCTGAGCTCAAGCAATGCACCTGCCTCAGTCTCCCAGAGTGCTAAGATTACAGACATGAGCCATCACCCCTGGCCTCATTAGGGATTTTAAAGCAGTTTCCCGGTCTGCTTCATTTTCATGAGTACAATGGGGAAACTTGTTTCCGTTCAATGTTTTCAAGATATTTTTAATCACCTTGATACAGACACATAACCATCTAATCTTTGGTGATAGTCTCAGCATGATGACTCCACCTTGGGCTGCTTGACGTGTTCACACCCAAGCCATGTTACCCTTCACCCTTTGAGGACATATCTGCTCAGACACACCTGTATCTTCTCGAGTCAGGGATCTAGTTCTCTGTCAGCATCACCTAAGAAAGATGGTTATTAATGTTTCCTTTCTCCATCGGAGAAATCATGCCACTGTTAATGAATATCCCTGAGAGTCATTTTTAAAGCAATCTTATATTTCATGATGTTTCCCCCATTCTGGGGGCTGAGTTAAAAGTGCTGCTTCTAACTCTAATACTCCTGCTGTGGTTTTCCTTGTTCTAAAGTGCTTGTTAACAAACCACTATGTAAGTAGCTACTGAAACAGGATCTTTCTTCTTGTTTGGGTTTTGCATGCTTGCTAGTTTTGTTTGCACCTAAATTCACTGGGGAGCAGAGGATTTTCTTAATTGCTTGATAACAAATCTCCCACAGAGGTTAAAAAAAATGTATCTACTATTGTTAGCTTTTGATTCCTAGACAATAAAAGCTATGGTTACTTGCTATGAATATACTTACTGTTTTCTTTGTCCAAAGGAAGAATTTAAAGAAAAGATTCAGGGCAGGGGAATAGACATTTTTAAGACCTTACTTATTTTACACAGGGCATCATGTTCAGATTCTTAAAACAAACCAAAAGTAAATGTCACACATGAAATAAAAAAAAAAATGTGATTTTAGGGTGGCAGTGAGTATAGCAAAATGGACATTAGGAAAGGAAACTATTTATTTCAACCCTTATTTAAGGCCAGTAATGTAATCTTAATGCTTTAATTTTCCTTGACATTTGGTTTCCTTAGTAAAAGAGGAAATGATATTGCTTCCATTTAATAACCAAGTAGTATTGGTAGAAGAAGAAATGTCTTATGTCTTTTGAAATATTTGGTACATGGAAGATACAAATTGGTATTACTAAACCTTTTTTATTATACTATACTGCAAAATATTTTATCATCATGTATTCATCTATTTAGACAAATGTGATTAATTCACATTCCTCTAGATAGTAAATTATCCCTGGTAGCAAATTAAATAGTTTGGGAGAAGCTAGAATTTTTTCCCAGCTCTGAAGGTACCATGTAATTCCTGAAATCCACAAAGGTGCATTCAGGCTAACAAAATGAAAATGGGTGAAATAGGAGGCATGATTTGTCCTACCTGCATCTTCTCCTTCTTTTGCGTCCCCTACTATAAGATACCCAGGATATGCAGTACCTAGCCTGTGTTTTGCATCAAACAGCTATCAATAAACATTTGTTGAATGAATTAACATTCATGATGCCCCCTGACCGGACTCTGATACTCTCACATAGCAGTCCTCTTAATCCCTGGCTTGGTATTGATTTCTAGAAATGTCCTTTTGCACTAACTAACTACTAAAGGAAGGCACACTAGTGAATTATGAGGAGCTTACGTATTACTGCACTGTCTGCAACTCACAGACATGAGCTTAACGGTCTGTAAACATGAAATCAAGACCCATCCCATAGAGTTCAGTAAGTGTCACTTCCTCAACCAAAAGGGAACTATTGCAAGGTTTAACCTAGTACCCCTGATAGGGATATTATAAGCTGCAAGTAATTAATAAATATGAAATGCACTTATAAGCCATAACATGCTCATAGTGAGTAATCAATTTAATGGTATGGCCCTACTTTACCTATATTAGTGGAACTGTTTAAGCTTCCGTGGCTAGAGATATTCTTGTGAAGGAAGGACCTGTATTTATATTATACTATCTGCTTTTCAAATGAGGCAGCAGCCTCAGTGTTACTTGAACAGAAACTTGTCTAATCCCTATTCAACTTGATGTATTTGCCAAAGTACTCAGGGGAAAATACCTTTAGAAAATTCTGTCTAAAGATTATCAAGAAGTTGAGAAGCATAACAATTATTGGCTTTCTCACTATGTTAGTTGAGTGATTTCATTCATCAGTAAATATGGTTACATGCTTTGCTTCTTGAGAACAGAACAATTCACTCAAAATTATTTTCTATTTAAAGTTTACAGAGTATGTATTGCAGAGTAGACTTTTTTCCTTAGATGAAATAAAAATTCACTCTATCTCGCAAACATGGAGGATTCAAATATATTATAATCATCATATTTTGTAATGATTCCCATAGATGCACAATGCATTTATCCTATGTTGTTAAAAACAGTTCCGAACTCAAAAGACTTATATTGAAAGTACCTGGGGCATCATTGCCGTAGAAAGAAAACTTATGAATTTCTTTGGTTCCTGCATTTTTAGATTCTCTGCTGACTATAATTTCCGCACCGTTGCTTTCTTTCCCCATTTGTTAAATGCAAAGTTGTGATGACTATAGAATCAAATTATTGACTCTTTTGGTGTCTTTATAAATGAATGTGCATTTATCTCAACATGAGATTGAAAGCATGTGAAAAATATGTTTGTTTAACATGGCCACAGCTAACTTTTATTTTTTAAAAAATAGCTTAAAATTTGAGTTTTATAGTACTTAATACTGTGTTGAAGTGCGTTGGGTTTCCAAATGCTTAAAGCATTTTCCTGGCTAAGCAAGATTTATTTACGCAAAACAAAGAAATATAGTCCTCCACCTATGGACCAAATGCAAAAGTTTTAAAATTTGGCAGGTTTGTGAAGATGTGTTTTGTACGATGAAGAGTAAAGGATTTCTTGCTCACAAGTGAATTGTGATTCTAGGAGAAGTTTATTCAAATTTTAAAGCTAAATTTATCATCCTTTAGGATTAAGAAGCTGAAGATAATTTGCTCAGTAAATCACCCTTTGATTAAAGTTCTTCCAAGGACTGGCCTATAATAATTTACAACGTGAGCTGAAATTATTATGATGCCATGATGACGTTTTTTTTCATGGCTAATTTGGCAGTACTTTTGTAAGGAAGTCCATTTGTGTTGTATAAGCTACTATGGTAGGTTTGTGGAAGATTTTTTTTTTTTAAGTCATAGTTCTTGAAAGACTTTGTCATGATAAATAGCTAGACCCAGATTACCCATTGCTACCACGAGGCACATTATTGAGAAAATGTGCTAGTCTTGAAGTGCCCTCTGCTGTTTTGCCAGAATGCTGCAGTTACATGCAGTTAGAACCCATCTCAAAGTTCTTCATTAAAAGCCTCAATTAAAATAATGTTCAATCAATAGATTAAGTACTGATGTTTCGTTCGCTGTGGACTTGTAAAACAATAGTTTACAACTTGCTAACAGTAGGAGCGCAATGCCTGTTCGCAGGGAAGGGAATGAGGGGTCTTTATTGTTGTTCTTTGGCAAGGACGTGGCTCTCTAGTGAGATGGCCTTTTCTTGGAGGTTCTCCGGTATTCATTAGGATGGCGACTTGCCCGGATTTCTACTGTCTAAACCCAGAGAGTTTTTAAAAATATAGTTTACATATTTTTTAAGAAGCAGTTAGAACTGTTACGGTTTTGCACTACATTTTTAGAAAAAGATCCCTGGGTCACTAGAGGATTTTGGTTCTGTGGCTAAAAGGTCTCTGCAAGTCAGATGCAAATCTAAACTTCCAGGAAGCTGCCTTAAGATTCTCTAGCAGTGGACAGACTTTGACTACTGTGCACCCCTTTCCAATTATTGATCTACTGCTGTGCATCTTGACAACACAATCAGTCATTCCCTAGTTATATTCCTTCTTCTCATCTTTCTCCTTTTGAGATGATGATTCACCTGAATGCGGGAGACTAACTCTCTGGGCACAAACTAGGAAGTTACTTTTTTTGCTAAGACCACAGCGCTTTTGATCTACTAAAGCCAACTAGGTAATTTAGATGTTACATAATACTTCAGATTTGTTTGTCCACGCTAATCTTGGTGCTTTCCAAGTTGTTTAAAATGAAGTAAATGCTTTTACAAGTCGTCTTGTAGGAGGTTTTCATAGAATAACTAGATGAAATGGGGCATCTGGAATCCTGAGCTTGCAAGTTGGAGAGTGTTTGCTGAGGTATCTGTAAATCCGATATTGCCTTTTATGAAATTTGAAATACATCCATTGTAAGAGGCACTGTTACTTTATGCATCGTATGGGGAAAAGTTTCCATCTCTAATACCAAGATACTATCATACTAAGATACTATTATAGTACATCAGATTTTAGCAATGTTAAAATGTGAGGGTAAAAGTGAACCTTGGAATCAATGAAACACTGTAGTTTCCATGAACTAGACCTTGTGCTAATATAATCTTTCTTTCCCATTAAATTTTTTTTCTTTTCATTTCAAATTAAGATGAGGATACAGATGTTCAGGTTATATTATTTTCAATTCTAAGGTAAAGTTCAAGTTGTAGTTGAGCCTTTCATCTATATAATCTTAATTTACAATCATAATTTAGGATTTGGGATTTTAAATACATAATTCTTAGCTCATAAATTTTGGGTTTTTTCATCTCTATTGCTATTTGGCTTTTACTTCATATTATTTTAATGAAATCGCCACAAAAGTCAGCATTTTAGTGGTGATATTATTTAAATTCCAGTCTGGAGTTTGGGGAATTGCACATCCTTATTTGGAAATGTCTTCCCCTCCCCATCCCTGAGTCCTTTTTTTCTTTTCTTTCTGAGCTTCCTACCTTAATGAAATGCTGTATATTTTTTTTCTTGGAAAAAAGAAGAAAGAAAAAGACATTTTGACTCGACTCCAGAATTCCCTCATTCAGGCACTTTCTTTGGGTTAGGACAAGTAGTTGACTTGCTTTGATGAGACGGAGCCCATGGTGATGTTAACTTATCTCTCATAGTGCTTGGCACAGAACCGATGCTTGCTAAATCTTGGCGACAACAATTCTTGATGTTGAGAACTCGTTCTAAATATGAGAGTGGCACCAACAATTTTGCTGGGAACTCCTTGTGCCCCAAAGTTTGTGTCATTTCTTGTTATCCTAAATGATAGGAGTCCATTCAAGGTTCATTTATACCATGTATCTAAGGAGAAAGGGGATCCATGTGCTTTGGCACGTTGCAGCATACACCATGATGGAAAACCGAGAGTCAGGGCTGTCTCTGTTAGTAGCAGGTGTAGCATACCCTAGAGTGAAAAGAAGCAGTTAACTAGAGTAGGTCCCTATGTAGCTGCCCTTGTCATAGCTATCTAGCTTACCTCAGCCCATGTCCTAAAATACAAGAGAAGGGAATTGAACTTTTTATGTTGCTATATGAGTTGTTGATTTCATTACTACTATCTCTGCCCTATATCAGATATGTTTATGTTATGGTTGTATATCATCAAAATAGTGAGATGGTTATTTTAATCTCTCTTTTTTTTTAATTAAAAAGACTGTTTAATTCAACTGAATAGTCGTTATGGTAAAAGGGTCCAGCTAATCTTAGTCACCAGCATTATTGCAGATTCTTAGCTTCTTTTGAATGAAGATTCGTATGTGTGGACTGATGGAAAATAAAAGCAAAATATACAATCTGCTGAAAATGTGGGGAATAGATTACATATAACAGTGCTCAAAAATATTACCTAATTGAATGAAAGTAATTTTATTTCCCTCATTGCTTTTACTTAACAGCCATATTTCAGATTCATTATCTTCTAGAAGAAAGAACATTTATTTCGTTAAATGTAAAATAGATTCAGGTCTTTGTAGAGTCCTGAGGTTACAGCCTTGTAGGTAATGCAATGGTAGGGTATTTTAACTGGGACCAGTGGAATGGCAGATTTATCTAAATGTAGTCCAATCTCAACCATTTTGAGTTTTCTAATGAAAAGAAGCACGCCACATGTAATAAGTTTTTATTCAAAACCCCAATATTCAAAAGTAATTTTCAAATTTCTCTGGGTAGAATTCTCAAGGTCTTATTTTCCATTCAGTGGAGTTCTGTCTGGTGCTGAGCAGATGGAGACCTCTTCTCCTCAGGGAGGGCCTATTGGCATTCCGATTGTTAGGCATGATGAAGGGTCTCCATTACACATATGTCTACAAATTTAGCTTACCTGGATGGCTTTCTTTCTTTCTTTTTTCCTTTATCTTACAGATACCCTATGCAGCAAGCTTGATCAGGAAAGAAAAGCTTGGTGCCCATCTCAGCAAGAGCTAAAAGGTAAGATCACCAGAGGAAAGAGATTTTCTTAATTCTCTGTATAGTTATTGCTTGGTTGTGTTACTTTTTGATGTATTTGAAGTAGCCTAAGGGATGGATAAAGTTACATCCTGTGTTTGAATCAATATACCAATGAAATTCCTCATCTGTGGATGGGCCTTCCTAAATGAATACCCAAGTACTTCTTATAAATTCCATGGACAATTCCTAAAACCAAGGAAATTTTCTATTCCATATGTAGAAGTGGTCCTCATTCTGCTTTAAGATTTTCTGCTCTTTATGGTTCTGTCTGACGCTCCGATTACTGCTCCTCTAAAGGATACTTCAGGGTCAGGGGTCATGCTGATGGTGTCTCGTTTTTCTCTGTCTCTCCTTTGCTTCCAAAAAGTCTTCCTGGAATCTGACCTTCAGTGAGCTACTACAGATTGTGATATGAACAACTGGAGACAATACAGACCTTTGAGAACTGCTCAAGGAATAGTAATTCATTCTTTCCCTAAGCCTATGACATAGTTCCTCCAACAGCTAAAACCGAGTACAAGGCCACATCCCTGGGAACAACTTAAAAGACAATTTTTCTGTATTCTCAAAGAAAAGCAGATAGTGAAAATTTAATGTCTATATTCACAACATACCTAAACATTTCAAAAGCAATTTTTTTCTTTTTTTGAGACAGAGTCTCACTCTGTCGCCCTGGATAGAGTGTGGTGGCATAATAGCTCACAGCAACCTCAAACTCTTGGTCTTGAGCAGTCCTCTTTAAGAGCATTCAGTCTTAGTTTCTACTCTTGCGAACTTGACTCAGCCTCAGGCTCCTGAGTAGCTATGACTACAGGTGTGCACCACTACACTCAGCTAATTTATAGTAGGGACTCACTCTTGCCCAGGCTGGTCTGGAACTCCTGAGCTCAAGCAATGCACCCACTTCAGCCTCCCAGAGCGCTAGAATTACAGGTGTGAGCCATGGTGCCTGGCTTAAAAGCAATTTTTTTATTCTATGGAAGAAGACATATATAGTTATTAGAACTGTGAGGACACAAAAACTAGGACATTATTGTTCCAGTAACAATATGTTGGGATGATCTAACAATGCAAATTGCTAAATCAGAAAGAAACTCAGATTCCAGAGGTAGCATTTATTAGTGCTCATGACCAGTAAGGGCTGTGACCATTTGTCACTCTGATCCACTTTCATCGGATGATTCTTCCCACTCCTTCCCTTTGGAATATTTTCAACTAAATGGAATTTATTGACAAAAAGAATTTTCTGTAATGCAGGCTTATAGTTCTTTCTCCCTTTCATGCCTCTCTTCTGCATATCACAGGTCTCAGCCACCATGTACAGACAACAATGTTACTTCTTGCCATCTTTATTAGTGGTAATCTTCAGTATTTGTATCAGATAATGATAATTATGTCACCTTTCATCAGCAGGTACTCAAAACCCTTCCCAAAATAGTCTCTCCTTCATATGCTTTCCCTCAATTTACACATGGGGAGCTGAGGCATAGAGATAACGAGAAAATGACATTTTGTCATGTTGCAAAGCTAAGAAGAGATTCTGGGACTTCCAACTTAGATCCAGTGCCCACCTTTTCCTAATGAATGGACTTTCTGTTCTCTGGGAGCAGGTGATTCTGCAGCAGGGATACTCAGAGAATAAGTCATTCTGGTTCCGTTCGCATGCAGTTATACACAAATATGCCTGTTAATTTGGCTCCATTCTGTATATTATTTTTTATTAAGTCTGAAGTTGACTTTGGGCAATTTCTCATTATAGTAGACCAGATTTGCACGGGAAGTGTGAATGTTGAATTTCAGTAAATCTTAACTCAGAATATCAAGGTAATCAAGGCAAGAATTAATTCCAAATTAATTCCGATAAACCCCATGTGTGTAAGAGTTGAACATGTCAAACTAATTTTCTTTCGTATCAAAGAGAAAATATTAAATGTGTTAAAGATAATCTTTTTATTGAAATATAACACAAATTCAGTGATGTCTATAAACCATAAAGTCATACAAATCATGACGTTTACAAATCAAAATGCAGTGGATTTTCACTAAATGAGCTCACTTAGCTTTCTAGCACCCAGTTTCTCTCACTCCCATCCCCCAACAAAGGCTAATTTTGCCTATTTTGAGCTTTAGGTAAGTGACATTGTATAGAATGTTCTCTTGCATCTGGCCTATTTTACGCAGCGTTTATGATATTCATCCATTAGAATGTGGTTTGATTTATACTTAGGAATTTCAATAAACTCTCTTTTTACTTCTTCCACTTCCCCAACCCATCTTCCCTGCTTATTAGACGTGAACCCTTCTTGCACCTATAAAACGAAGACTTGCTGCCCAGAAACCACACCTCTGAAAGTGACATAGCATACTGCTAGGTGGAAAAAAAAGATTGATTTTTGTTTTGTAACTAATGCTTCCTCCATGCTGATTTTGTTTCCATTCTTGCAGACAACAGGGATTTCTCTAAGTAGACCCTGGTGCTTTCAGAAGATTAGTGGTTACTTAAATGCTTAGCTAAATCAGCCAAGCAGAGAATCACAACCATATTGTTAGAGGCAATCTCTTGTTCTCAACATGCCAATCCTGTAAGGAGTTACCCCAAGAGAGATTGCAAAGTAAGAATCATTATACCAAGAGAGAGGCGAATTTCTGTCTTGCAGAGTGACCACAGGTTTCCAAATTAGAGGCTGATGCATTAATGTCTTATGCAAGAGTGACCTTAAGGTTGTGTGCTGTGTTCTTGCCACCCAGTGGATTCCAATATGACTGTTAAGAGGAGGAAGCTTTTCAAAACCACAGGCAATCCATTTAATAAGCTGAGCAGACTGTCACATATCACTGCTCTACAAATCTTTTTTACCTTGCATTAGAACATAAGAAATTCCATGTTGAATCAAAATAGAGGCTCACCCAGGCCAAGATACTGACTTCCATTAGAAGAGCCAAATTGTTGTTCTAAACAATATTAACCTCAAAATTTAGGCATATACACTGAGTACTCTTAACTTGCCCTCAATAACTCCTTAAATATCCATTACCCATGGATTTACCTAAGCCTTTCTCCAACCAAGTCATAGTCCCCTTTGGGGCAATGAATTCTGTTTGTTTAACTACCAGCTGTGTAAAATGCATTTCATTTATCTTCAGACTACCTCCCCAAACAAGCTCTATTAGCTTAGACATTGTACTCCTCTGCATAGTGGCTTCATCACCAGCTTGTGAGTACAACGGAAAAGATTTGAAAAATATTTCAAAATGTTGTGTGTGTTACCTTTCATCTTGGCCCATTTTTAACACCAGAAGTATTCCTGATGGTCCTCCTTACCTCTAGCTATTTCTGTGACCCAGTTCCTGCGCAGACACTCCAGCATAATCTATATGAAATCTAGATTCCAAATAGAAGTAGTATGATGTTAATAACACTGATTTAATTACTACTTTACATTCATTTTCTTTCAAGCCACCTTTAAACATTTTACAAATATCTCCAAGGAAATTCTTGGTCTTGGAAAAAAAAATTTCTTTTCTTTTTTTCCTTTTTTTTTGGCAAATATCATTCAAGTTAACTGGTTGAAACACTCACATCTTTCACAGAGAATTAAATCATTTTACTTAAGTAGGAAGTAAATCATGGGAAATGGCTCTTTCTTATTTACTTATGTATTTATTTATTTACTTATTGGACAGCACTCCACTCAGTAGAGTACTGTGCTGTCACCGCTCAGCGCAACCTCCAAATCTTGGCCTTAAGCGATTCTCTTGCCTCAGCCTCCCAAGTAGCTGGGACTACAGGCGCCCACCACAACGTCTGGCTATTTTTTGTTGTAGTTGCCATTGCTGTTTAGCAGGCCCGGGCCCGTTCCAACCTACCAGCCTCCGTGTGTGTCACTGGCACCCTCACCACTGAGCTACGGGCACCAAGCCAGAAATGGCTCTTCCATAGTCACACAGAAGTTCATCAACTAAGCTGGAAATGATAATAACTATCATTTACTAAACACTAACTATGGCAGATGGTGGACTAAATTCTTTGCTGCATTATCCTTACAACTCTATAATGTAGATCCTAGTAACACCCCATTCCATACTTGAGAACACTGAGACTCAGGGTGGTCACTTAGCTGTGATAGAGCCAGGATTCAATCTAGAGCTATTTAATCCTAACGCCACTTCCTGGCATTCCTTGGATCCTTGGACTGATGGTGAAGAAGACTGGGTTCTAGATCCAGCACTACCTTCCAGATGTTAATTTAAGTAACATCATTTAATCTCTTTTGAGTCTTGCTGTTACCTATAAAATGCAGGTGACTGAACCCAAAGTGTCTACCAGCTTTAAAATTGTGGATGTCACTTTTGTGTGCCCATCGATGTCACTTTTGTGTGCCCGTCTTCTGCCATATGGCCTCTCTTTTCCCACAAAGGGGCTGCTTTTATTAAATGCAGCTCAAGACCACATCTAACACCCAAGGGCAGGCCCCACCTTCTCTTGCCTTGCCTTCATTTTCTTCATCACAAACTGCTGCTTTCTATTCTTTTGGAGAGTCTGAAAATATTGGGGTTTTTTCCTATGTTAACAATATCTATCTGTTTGGTAAACTCTCATAGTTTTTATTTCACTTCTGGAATAATCGCTATAAAAGTAATAAGAAGAAAAACTATTAAAAGGATGTTGAGGGATTATAATTGAACACTCTCTGTGTCTTCTTTTTGCATAGATCAGAAATAAAGAAGGGGAATAGTATATCCATTTCTTTATCTCGAGTCAGACATCAGAGGTTCTTTCAAGAATCTCCACTGAGAAGAGCCACATGCCCCCAGTGTGGCTTTTCTAGGCCCTTTATGTCAATTATCTCATTTAATCTTCAGAACAACCCAGATACGTTCAGATAAGTGTCGCTACTTTCACTGCCTTGCAGCAGAGAAAGCTGATGTGCAGAGAGATGAGTAAGTTGTCTGCGGTCTCACTGCTGGGAAGTGGCCGGATCTGAGCCAGGCCCCCTGGCTCTGCAGCCCACACTTCATCTGCTCTCCTCTGGTTCATCACCTGAAATTGTGGCCTAATTCACATCATCTATCAGCAGTTATAATATGCAGTTAATAGCCAATCTGATGGTCTCATTGATTTTAAATCACAAAACCTTCACTCATACCTCTACATTTGCCCTCATGCCCCAGGACAAGAAAGATAAATGTAACGCAGACCATCCCAGCCAAAGTCAGCAGGGCACTAGAGCCTGAAATTCTGTCTGCCCCTTTCACTGCTGGTTGCCTTCACCTTTGCCCAACAACAAACCTGAATTTCTAGAACCTAACTAACTTAACTATAAAGAAAGCCCAGCAAACCAGCCCACTTTGATTTAATAGTCCTAGTTTGGATCAGTGCTATCAGAGATGTATAACCTAAGATAGCAGACAAGTGAAAAAAGCACAATGCTTTCCTAGTCACTTTTTAAGAAATTTTATTCAAGCTGTCCTAAAAATGTCTTCTCTAAAGAGTACAGTAAATTAACTTTAACTGTTTCTAAATGATCTGATAGCATGATGCTCAGCTTGTCATTCTGTGCTTTTGTCTTATCCCAGGTGCACAGAACTACTTACCCTTGTTCTCTTGTAAGATACAGCCTGCCACTGAGCACTTCTGACCCACATAAAGACTGCGAATTGAAAGGGCTTGGGAATCAGGTTCTGGAGAACCTAAGGACAAGTGACCTCAACACAGCATGGACGACCACGTACAATAGACTGTAGCAGCCATCCATTAGTGGGGGGAGGGGGGAGCCAACCAGAGCCGTCAATGCTTGTCGCATCTTTTGGTGGAACCAAAGTTTGAGTCTTTGTGTTTTTAAAGGACCACTGAACCCGGAGCGTGGGAAGTGCTGTTAGCCAACCAAGGTGGAAAATCCCTGGAAGGTCCCAAGCGGTCTCAGTGCTGCACACACGGAGAGGGCAGCTAGCTCTACACGACTGTCTTTTGCTTTTGAAGAAGTGATTCTTGATGGAAAACACACACACACACACACACACACACACACACACGACCTGTCCTAAATGTGGAGACCATGTTTCAACAGATGGGAAGGCACCAGCCGGACAGATCTGCTTTTCACAGCAAACTGAACAGACTTCCACATGGCCCCTTCCTCTCTGGTACTTTGCCTGCTGTATGAATGAAGATTGTATTCCTCTGGAAATATTTTACAGTTTAATATTGAGTGTAATTAAGAATATAATCATGTTATCAAAAATGGTATTTAACTCTGTTGTAGTTTCTTTAACATTCATGTGGATAAAAAAAAAGTCTATAATAAAAAAAATTATGAAGTAATAGCTGTGTTCATGTAGTTAAATGCACATTTGCTTGGGGGAGACTAAGAGAAACTAATACTTTTCAGAATTATTTTGGCATAAAAATGTTTGAATAAATTATTTTTGAAAACAGAATTCCTTCAAAAATGATTCTTAAAGCCTAGGCTAGCCTTTGGCTATTGTCAGCATCTGGAGACCTCTACATTATGTTAGGATCTTTGAACAGGTAAAGGAATGTTCTAAATTCTGGCTAGGTTTCCCAACAGTGACAGTGATGGGGTTGATATTGTGCTTCCTTCTTTACCGTGGTGCCAAATCCAAACCCATGAGATCACTTTATGCCCCAAATTCTGCCTTTCAGATAAGAGAGACAGAAGGGTCAAAATGGAGACCTCTTTGGGGTCAAGAGTTGTAAGGCAATCCCAGCTACATAGAAATCCACCGTGGATGACCTCCTAACCTAAGGCTGCCAAAAGTCAATCCTGGCTGAAGGAACATCTTACACTGGTGTCTCTCAACAGATTTTGAAGAAAGTTTAAAATGCATCACCATGATATTTAATACTACCCCCAGTTTTATTATCATGAACTATCAAAAAAAAAGCATCACAATTTACTCTTGAGATAAATGTTCTTGTCTTGGTGGCCACGTTAAGAACCAAAAGAGCGATACTCATTTGTCGTTTTCTTCCTAGCCAGTGAGGGATGAAGGAAGTCTTGACAGTGAAGGCTACTCACTGTCACTGGACTCTGAGGACAGGTTCCCAGCGACCACCACTAGAAACTAATGTGAAGGTGCTGTGACAAAGGATGTTCTCTTTGAGCTGTTCTTCTAGAGCCTGGGTCTAGACATAGGACTCATGTAGGCCTTCAGACATGACACAGATTTTGAAATTGGCAGCCATGCTAGAAAGGTAATGAGAACAGTCAAGTTGGAGGACTATTCTTCCGTAAGCATGAACTACACATAAGGATGGAAGCCCAGCATCCTTTGCTTTGTACTTTGAACCAATGATATCAAAGGTGACAGAAAATTATCTGGGAGATGACCTGGCTTCATAACCAGCCACCAGGGGACAGCAGAGGTCATTTTCTATAGAACCCAATGAAACTGGGACCAGTTAGGTCCTCAGACCAAGAAAAGCAGCTCAGCACACTAATTCAGAGAAAGAGGTAACAAGCAGATTTTCTTTCTTTTTTTTTTGAGACAGGAGCCTCAAGCTGTCCCTCTGGGTAGAGTGCCATGGCATCCAGCAACCTCCAACTCCTGGGCTCAAGCGAGTGTCCTGCCTCAGCCTCCCAAGTAGCTGGGATCACAGGTGCCTGCCATAATGCATGGCTATTTTTTTGGTGCAGCCATCATGTTGTTTGGCGGGCCCAGGCTGGATTCGAACCTGCCACCTTGTGTGTACGTGGCTGGCACCTTAGCCACTTGAGCCACAGGCACCGAGCCAACAAGCAGATTTTCAACTGAAGTCTGTATCCTGCAGCTACACAGACTGGCAGCATAAATCAGACTGGGTTATCATTCTTCCCTTTCCGATTGCAGCTTTAAATATCTCAAAGTTATCAGTGCTCAAATATCAGCAAATTCTTTAGTAGCCAAAGAGAAATTAGAACTGTAGAACTTGACAAGTATGCCTGCCAAACCTTGGAGTCATTAATTGTGACATAGCTCTGAATTGAGGTAATGGCCAAGTTCAGTGTGGAAGACTATTGGGCTCTGCTGCTGAGAATGTCAAAACCGCATTGGTGCCTTCCAGTTCTCCACCTAAATTCCCACGTCCAAAGAAGCCCAGCGGTACATCTCTCCAAGTGTTAAGGGACTCCTTTTGACCTTATTCTCATGGCCTATTTCATCAGACTGAGTCTCTATTTCTTTTTTTTTTTTTTTTTTTTTGAGACGGAGCCTCAAGCTATCCCCCCCTGGGTAGAGTGCCATGGCATCACAGCTCATAGCAACCCCCAACTCCTGGGCTCAAGCGAGTCTCCTGCCTCCGCCTCCCAAGTAGCTGGGACCACAGGCGCCCGCCACAACGCCCGGCCATTTTTTGGTTGCAGCCATGATTGTTGTTTGGCGGGCCCAGGCTGGGGATTTGAACCCGCCACCTTAGGTGTACGTGACTGGCGCCTTAGCCGATTGAGCCACAGGCACCGAGCTGGGAACAGGGAATTCAATGAGATTGAATGAGGTTCTCAAATATTAGGACACACTAATGCTATTATGTGACATAATGCACATACTACAATTTCAGTGTATGAAAGTAAAGATACAGAGAATGGGATCACCAATCCATCCTCCTTTCTTACAGAAACTTTTTTTATAATTTTGGCAAGTTACCTGCATTTGGAAGATGAAGAAGCAGAGAAAACTCACATTTCTCCTCTTACCTAAACTATGAGCTTCTTGAATCAGATGTTATTTGCCCAGAACATAATAAATGCTTGACATATAAGTGTTTAATGAATATCATAGCAGATTATTTGATAGTATTTAACCTTCAGATCATATGACTAATTCCCTTATACACATAGAATGAAATTAAAACACAATTAATGCTATCTTTAATTTGCAAAACCTTATCAATGAGTGGATATCCTTCCTTTTCTTTTCCAGTTCTTTACCCACAACTGGTGATTTGTCTCTGAGCCCTTTGAGATAAAAGAATTATAAGTTATAATAAATCTTTCAAATTTGGGGACTAAATGAGGACATAGTGTTTGACATTTTATGCTACACAAAAGGAGAATCATGGACACTATATATTCTTATCAGGTTCAAGAGGGTGGTGATGGTTTTTGAAGATGCAAGTGCTGATTCCTACAAATAGTGTCTCTTTCCCCAACCCCCAGTAAAGGACTCAGGAATCCTGCTTTTCTCCCTCCAATGATGGCTCAGGATCCATGAACTGCAGTGGAATCAGGCCCTCACTGTATAGGTAGGCCATAAAATGCCAAATTGGAGATAGGCTCACTAACAAAAAAAGAATAAACTTCCTGGTTCTAAAAGGCTAATTTCCCCTTTAAAGATTGGACTTCTACAATCTCTAGACTTCTCAGAGAGTACTGGACATCCAGCACACACCTGTGAAGACAACCTTGTTATCCAGAAAGACACAAATGCTGCTGTGTCTGTGATTACAAAGCAAAATGGCAAATGCTGATTATTAGTTCAGCTGCTTCTGAGCAGAAGAATGACCAAGAGACTTTGAGGAGATAGGTAGTGGGCATAGTTTCCACTGGCTTTAGTTTGGGCAAGTCCAG